>PVKZ01003885.1:0-42500 GCA_004027375.1 Macroglossus sobrinus | reverse complement strand
CACGGTGATTCTGTGGCACTTCTACGAAATGACAACTTGCTACTGCCCCACACTAAAAGATCCCAACTGCATTTCAGTGCAGCATCATGTTTACCTCAGTCCTACATTTCAGAAATCAGAAGAGTTTGGCCCCAGACATTGTGGAATCTGTATGTCATGGGGTGAGTGAGAATAGCAGCCCATGGCAGCTCAGATTTTGGAGCCTGGGTGTGTTCTTTTCCTCTCTGATCTCTTGTTGTCGATGAAGATATGAATCAAGCATGAAAACTCTCAGGGAATTGGAGTGATAAAACTCACATTAATACACATTTATAGAACACTTATACTTATAAAGCACTTCTTTATATATTCTTAAGAGTCTTGGCAGGTAGGCAGTTATAAGGGGAAGTCATTGACTTCAGGTGGTGAACAGCTATTTGAAAGGGTAAATATAAAAGCATAGGATGATGCTTACTATACAATGTGGTAAGTGCTGCTGCAGAATTAATATGTAGCATTTAGAGTAACCCAGTCAACATGTTTAATTGACCAGAATAACTCCTTCTAGCTAGTTCTGCATAAAAGGGAGATTGGCTGTATCTTGAATTGAGCTATAGTTCTTGGCTAAGTTGACCACAGGTGCCAGATTCCATAGTGATGGGTCTTTCTGGAGTTGATCTTTTGTTTTCTAGGTGGATGGCCTCCAGTTGAGTTATAACAATCTCTACCTTTTAGACACCTGGTCATTCTTCTTGAAGAATGTTATAAATTCCAGAAACCTCTCAAGTGAAAGCAGTTTGTCCTTGAAAGCATATTAGTTCTACAACATTGTCACAATTTCTGTGGATTTTTTTTCTTTAGAAAGGAAATAGATCAATCTTTGTCCTCCTGAATTTTAAAGTGATAAAAATCATCTACAAGCAGAACTGTCAACTGGAAGCTTCACAGATAAAAATAGAAAACTTCCTGCCTGTTTTCGTTCTTCCCCTTCATCTCCAGATCCAAAGAAGCTGAGAAGTCTTGAAGCGTCCTATAACCCAAATGTCACATTCCATTGCAATAGAGATAAGAGTGTATGGAAAGAAGCGGTCGCTTTGAAAATCCAGGGGAGGGGGTTGGAAATCTATTTCTTTAAAAGTTATATATAGAATATGTGCTAGGGTGTCTCTGCACATCATACTATTGAAAGTTTTAAGTTCCTTCCTGGATTCTCAAGTTTGGATACTTTGAAAAAAACTATTCCTCATATTTATTTAACGTTGAGTCTTTCTTATGAACTAATAGATTGGCATTATAATGACTAAAAAAGCATTCACCACTTTTCCTGAGCTACCTCAAAAAGCATCTTACATTATCATGACAATGAGACTCTCTAAACCCAAATGACAAATCCCTAATCCCTGAAAAAGGCACAGTTAACAACACACAATGTTAGTCATCTACTAAAGGAGGAATTATACACTTCAGATTATTTAGAAATGGTGAGATACTGAGAAAAATTTATCAGACATAAACAGATAAAGTATTTGTTTGTTTTAAAAACGAAATCTCTATTATAGAATAATTACTAGGGAGCTGTGTGTGTGTGTGTGTGTGTGTGTGTGTATGTGTGTATGTGAGTATGTGTGTTTAAATTAAGAATTGATGCTCAAAAGCTATTTACATCAGCATAAAACATTTTAAAAATATCAGTAAATGGACTGTATCTTTCCTACCTACAATAGAGTTAGAATTTCTCAACTTGTAACAATTTTTTTTTTTGTTCTGAAGGTTATCAACTCTTTTGGGGTTGCTAATGTAATTTTGTCCGTTAATCCACACTTCTAAGACTATATTTTAACTTCTAATTCTAATGTTTTGACATAGAACCACACCTGCAGAGTAGAAGAGAAAGAATTGGTTTCAAATCTTTTCCTAAAAGCATGACTCCTGGTTTTCTAATTCTATAATGGAATTTTTTTTTGAAAGTTTGAAAGGTACCATTATTTTCCTCTAGTAATCGTATTTTATGTCACATTTCAACTTTTATGCCTCAGATATTTGTCACTTCAGTATTGCTTTGTCAAGTCTTCATTGTACCATGACTCCCTTTTTATTCTGCACATAATGAAAAAGAGCATCTAGGGAAAACTGACACTTTTTATGAGTTTATCCTGAGGTAGGAATTCATTTACATTGTATCAAGGATATTTTAGTATCACGCTGAGTACACTAAATTTCACAGATGAGAACATTTAAAATTAATAATATTGCTGTTCAAAAGAAAGCTAAATGGGACAAAACTGCTATCTATTTTTATAAGGTATCTTTTGATTTAATTTGCATGCTTTGAGTATGATGCATAGAAGGTGATTTGTTTTAAAGGCTCACGTGCATTTCCTCCAGGACAACCTTTGCTGTTCATGTCTACATATTTTGCTTCCTACTTCTGAAAAAAGGAGACAAGAAACATACAGGGTGTTCTCCAATGGGAAAGCACAGGCATTTGTTCCCCCCGTTCCACTCCCAGCTGACTCCTTGTTTTCTTCTCATTCTCTTTTCAAGATCTTTCAGACTCCACTTTATCCCCATCTCCCTTCCGTAAGGAGCCACCATCAACTCTTCTTCCCACATTGTCTTTCCCCTACCTCCACAGGTTTCTGGTTTTTGACTCCTTATATATAGGGACCATGTTTTATACACCTGAACACTGTTATAATGCTAGGTGCATAGTAAATTCATTTACTGTTTGCATTCATTGAACACATGTTTGTTGAGAGCCCTCTGAATGTGAGGGCTCACACTAAGTGCTATGAATAGCAGTGGTAAACAACACACTATATTTTATTTAGTGTAATGATTGCAATTTCAGGAAAAAAGATGCCGTAGAAAGCAATAATTGTCAGCAATTGAGCATGTGCTATCTTCATCTCTGGCCTCCTAAGAATCCACAGAGATCCTCTTTACACTCAAGGTTCTCATTCACTTAGGAGTACATGTCTAGGGTCACAGGCCAGCAAGCTCTCAGGATACTGTGACGTAGCCAACAACAGAGTCAGGATGCTCTGACACAGTCTCTGGGTTGGTCTCATAGGATCACAGTGGGGAGAAAAACCCTAGATATGTTTAGAGATTTATGGAGACTGTGGAAACTGTTTTTTTTTAAATTTCTGTTTTCTTTACATTATGTGTCACATTAAACATGAATTATGGAGACCAAAGTTCCCTTAGTTTCTCCCCAATTGTGGTCCTTACCCCTCTCCTTTAGTTTCATCATCCACATGTCAACTTCTAGATAACAAAGGACAGAAGATGACTACCCCTCCTTTGGAAAAAGTAACGTAAAGGGGTTTCTGAGAGCCTGGAAAGATAGATTAGGGTTTATTTTTCTTGAAAATTAAGACATTATTTACTATTTATTATTTGCAATGTGTTAAGTATTTGTTTTGATCATCTTCTCTTTACCATATTGTTAAGAAAGAGATTCCTGCCTTATAGGGATGGCCAAATACAAGCTATCCAACATGGCAAATAAGGTTGAGAGCCTTTTATTAGTCACATGTACTCACATCTCAGGGGAGGAGAATACTACATGCCATGCAAGTTTACCCAGGTGTTGCACTAGGAATGAAGGCAACAACCAGAGGCTGTGGGAGGCAGGCTTTGTAGTACTCAGAGGATGAGATGGCCCCTGATTCCCAGCAAGTGATTGGCTTGTTTGAATAATTCTGTAGGCTGACAGGAAACTGAAGCCCACTACTAGGGATAAGCAAGCACTGCACCCAGACCCCATGAGAAAGGAGGGTTTTTTGGCTCAGGGGGTCTTATCCTTGGGAGCAGAGTGTTCAAGAAGAGAATTAGAAATTAAGCCATTCAAGTCCTTTCCAATTTCACCAGATATCAGAGCAGCACATAATATTAAACCTTAATCTTAGGGCTTATATCTTAGTATTACACTATGCACTTGACACACAACATCTCATCTAACCTTCATAATAACTCCAGCAGATAGTTATTATTATTTCTCACTTTACAGTCCAAGAAACTGAAGTTCATAGAATTTAATCACCGCAGGTGACATCCCAGGAAATGGAAAAGCCAGGATTCAAAGTTGGATCTATCTCACTCTATAGCTATAACAAATGCAGTAATACAGTGTGTGAGGGATTCTTTGCAAATTCTATCAGGCCACACTGCCAATTAGCAATGCATTTTGACACAGAAACATGAGTGAGGAAGTGAAATAGAAATTCTTGATGTTCCTGCCACCTAATTCATATCTTCTCAATGAGCTGCAGCTCCACCAATGGGAAGCCCTTGAATATAGTGAGTACTTTGGTCCTTAAGCAAAGTGCTAATTATCTTACAAAATCTCAACATAGTCCATTCCCTATAGATTGTGTGTCCCTTGAGTTCCATGAAGTTTTCAGGCAATCTCAGAGAAAGAGTTTAGATTAAATGTAAACATATGACTTGAAATGGTTCTAATCAACTTATCTATGGTGATTTTTTTTTTAGAACTGAGCTAAACATTTGCTGATATTTTCCCCTACAGTCATTTAGCTTTTATGTGAGAATCAGATTGAATATACATTAGAGTGACATTTTGTATTGATGATTTGCCCAAAGAATTTTACAAAGGAAGAGCATGGACTGTTTCTATGCATATCACACACATAGTATATGTCCTATTAAATTAAAGGGTGGTCTCCAGGCTTAGAAAGCAGTAGCACTAATTTTTTTTCTCCCCATTGATGTTCATTCAATTAAAACAATATGCAAAACTATTCAAGGCATTTTTTTTTCTCATCCCTTTGCCTTTATGTGAAGTTCTAGAGTTATTTTTTATGGATTGTAGCAGTCAGTTATTGCCACCATATTACTGCATAACAAGAAACCTAAACATCTCAATGGCTTAAAGAAGTGTTATAGGCTGAATTGTGTCCCCTTAATATCCATATGTTGAAATTCTACCCCTCAATGTGATGGTATAGGGAGGTAATGCCTTTGGGAAGTAATTAAGGTTAGATGAGATCATGAAGGCAAAGCCCTCATGAATGGGCTGACTGCTGTTGAAAGAATCCTGAGAGAGCTTGCTTCTGTCTGCTCTTTGCCATGTGAGGATAAGTGAGAAGATGGCCACCTATCAACAAGGAGGTGGGCTCTCACCAGACACCAAATCTGCCAGCACCTTGATCTTCGATTTCCTAGCCTCCACAGCTGTGAGAGTTCATAGTTTGCTGTTTAAGTTACCTGATTTATAGTATTTATTTATTTACTTTTATGATAGCAACCCAAATAGACTAAGACAAGAAGGAAACATTTTTTTTGCTCACAGTTCTGAAGGTCAGCAGGGGTGACTCTGCATCAAGCTACCAGATGATTTGTTTCAGGAAGTTCAGGAAGTCTGTCTCATGGGTCTCTCATTCTCCTTAGATCAGTGGCTACCTGAGATATGTTAGTCTCGTGATAAATAGCAAGAGCACAGGATGGTGAGTGCAAGCATTCGATGGCCCTAAGGTCTCCGAACTGACACACTGTTACGTCTGTAGAGGAAGAGGTGCTGCAAGTCGCAGGACACTAGATGAGATGGGATGGGAACATGTCCAACATACAGGGGTTTTTGTTTTCCTCCTATTGGCTCTTTACATGGTGCATTCCAATTTCTGTAATACATACAAAAAGCCACTTCAAAATGTCATTTAACTTAGGTAGGGCTAAAACTCTAGGAAAAAGAAGACTAAAATTATTTAGAGATTACTTCATCACCAAAGCTGTTACTTTTCTTGGTTTTAATTTTTTTTTCAGATGAGTCACAAAGTTGTGTTTTAGAGATAGCTCTCTTGTTTAGGAAATGTCAGAAACTAAATTTACTGCATACTTTTTCAAAGAAAAGAATATATGTTATAGCTAAGGCACCCACTCTGTCATAGAGAAGAGCAACTGGGACATTTGTGAATTAGAATTCAGCTTGTACCTATAATGTGATCATTATTGTATTATTTCATTGTCTGAAGTAAGACCTTTTACCTTGACTATAGCTGTCAAGCCTTAAAATGGTTGGTAGAATCTCAGTACTGGTGGTGTATTATAATACAGGTGATAATCAAACATTTATGTAGTTATTAAAGTGTATAGTCTATTATTTATGATAAACGAGAATTATTAAGTCATGGCAATTTGGTTAACACATAAAAATGATTGACTTTGATTGAGTCCAATGTCCCTTAATTGCAAAATGCCCAGCTATGCCTCCCTATGACAGGCAGTAGCTAACTTCAAAAGTGACAGCCAGACTTGGGATATGATATGTGATATCAACATAAAGAGATGCAGCACAGAACTCTGTGTATTAGAAGACTGAGGTTATAGTCCTTGGTCTGCCTTCCTAACTTGGGGACCCTAGGGAGTCATCACAGGTTTGGGGTATAGATCCTTACTTATAGAATGGGGATGATAATAAATGATTTGTTAGCTCAAGGTACAGGAATCTCCTATCTTAATCTCCATAATCTCAGAAGTTGCCCAGGCCTCCTAACACAGGTCCCCGCATGTGTGAAGACATGGGAGGAGCTAGAAAAACAGAGATTCCAGCTGATTATGACTCTCAGGTCAAGAATTAAACAAGAAATGTAATAAAGCTCATTAACATGATCTCAGTCACATCCTGTGAGGTGACAAGCAGGTGCAGTTTTTGATTTAAAGCCTTCATTAAAATAGGTCTTCAGATAAAATGAACTTCATCCTTTTCTGACAACCAGAAGAAAAGATCTAAGACCATTTAATCTCTAATGAAATTCAAATCAAATCTAATTTTAGCTACCTCAGGTTAAAATTGACCATGAAGCCATGTTGTCTAGCTAGGAGAATTAGGCTGGCTTTATGAAGCCTCATTGAGTCCATTATTTTCATGTATAATCATTAAACTTTAGGAACAGAACATGACCACAACAATAACAGCTACTGTGACTATAGTGATGATGAAGCTGATGATGATGATAATGGTGATGATGATGATAACAGCATCTGTCACATATCTGATTGCATTTCTCAAACATCTCTCAAATCTACCTACTTTCTGTTCCCACTGCCACAATCCCTGTCCCAGCCACTAACTTTTTTTCATTTGAATTCCCCCCACCACTATTCCCTACCCCACACCCATCTCTGACAATTCATTCTGATCACTGCTGCCAGTTAGCTTTCAGAAATGCACAGTTGATCACACTCTCATATCAGCTTGGAACTCTTTAAAAGATCCCATGAGAGGCAAAGGGAGTTTCCAGAAATTCAAGATAGGAGAATCAGGAACCTAATGGGTTTTAGAAATAGAACTAAGAGTCAAGAAGTCATTCTGGAAAACTGGACAGGATTAATCAGAAAGGGATCTGGCCTGTACATTATTGAGGGGTAAACAGGGAGCCATTAAATGTACCTAAAAATGTGCATAGTACATCACAAGGCAAATTAAAACATAGGGTTAATTGGGCCCCTCTGCACTTTAGGCTCTAACAGTAGCTGAATCTGTGGCCCAGTGAACTGTTTTCTAATGAGCTTCTCAACGTCTCTGGCTTCTGTTTTTTGCCTGCAGATGAAGACTCTTGAATCTCCTACTAGCTGAACTGTAGTTGCTGCTAGTGCATCGTTGACCAAATAGTAAGCTAATTCCAATTACAGTGTTTTTATTGCTCTTTGAGAAGTAAAAGGCAACTGCCATCATTTACCATCCTGGTCAGAGTTCCCTGAGCCCCAACAGGACTAACAAGTGGCATTGTAGACTAAGTTGATCTACTGTGAAAATTGCTAAAAAAGAACTGGTAAAAACCCTCTTATTTTAAAGGTCTTACTCCTAAGGACAACTATTTTAATGGAATAGTTGGGATCTTTAGCTCTGAGGAAAATTCCTAATGAAACTAGGACAAGAGGCAGAGGAGGAATTCAGATGTAATTTAAATGTAATAAAATATGGGACACACAGATAATTATGTCATTCTTCCAATTAAAATGTTTTATTACCTATGGCAATTTTTCCCTTTAAAATAGTTTTAGTTATCTGTAAATGAAGCCAACTCAATTTGATCATTTATTCATTTTATCTCTTTTGCTCTTATATATCTGCATGAATATCCTCATTTCTCAGAGTTATTATATTTTTGCAGCTTGGGGACATTTCTAGAAGACCAAAACTGTCCCTAAAAACTAAGGGTAACACAGAAAGATACAGATATTTGATGGCATTAATTGATTAATTGCATTTCCTGAAATTTTTTATATTGCCTCTCAAAAAAACTTTCCAAATTTCTCCCTGGAAAATAAGGGTTAATATAGTGCAATAATTTGCTAAGGCTTTTTTGTTGTTGTTCAGCCATTCGATATTTGTTTTTTATTCAAAGTTTTTTGTGTTTTGCTATTTCCTTAGCATTTCACAGAAATATCAGTCCTTTATATTAATGGGTTTTCTCTCTTGTGAATTTTCTGATGTTGCCTAAGGTGTGAGCTCTGACTAAAGGCCCTCTCACACTCATTGCATTCATTGGGTTTCTCTCCAGTGTAAACTCTTAGGTGTCGAACAAGTTATGAACTAACTCTGACTGAATGGTTCAGACAACAGAAATTTATTTTTTCATAATTCCAGGAGTGTAAGATCTAACCAGCAGGATAGATTTCTTCCGAGGCCTCTATCCACGGCTTGCAGATGGCCACGTTCTTGCTGTTTCCTCCCATGTCCTTCCTCTGACTCACACATCTCTGGTGTCTCCCTGTATGTCCTAATCTCTTCTTATAAGGACACCAATCATATTGGATTCGGGTCCATCCCCAAGGCCTCATTTATTTTCTCTTTAAAGGCCTGATCTCCAAATATAGCCACATTCCTAGATAATGGATATTGGGACTTCAAAATATAACTTTTGAGGGGGACACAATTCAGCTGATAACATATGACATGAGTTAAAAAGAGTAAATGGGAAAAAAACAATAACATGCTTACTTGTTTTATATCAGCAACAATGACAATAAATCTGCCATCTTGGAATAGAGATGAATGTGAACTTTTTCACCCCCCAAAAGAAGTGTTCTCTTGAAGCAGATAATTACCCTTATCCCTGCAATTTCCTGAGGCACCTCCAAAGGTATTCTTGTCTCATAAATGAGAAATGAACAGTATGAGCTTTGGTGTCAAGAGAGCTTTCTATAAGTTCCAGCTCTCTCACTTATTACCTGGAGACAACTTGGTGAGTCACTTAGCGTTTCTGAATCTCAGTTTCTTCATTTGGAAAATTATGCTAGCTCCTTCCCTTCAAGGTGGATGGAGGAATCATATGGCAAAAGGGCTGAAGGATTGTGAGGTTTGAACTTGTACTTGATCCTAAACCTTGGTGATTCAGGTATAGTTTCATAGAAAAGGATGATTGGATATCAAACATTTTTGGAACATGAAAGCAAGGGGAAACAAATGATAAGAAATCAGAACTTAAGCAAGAAGAGGAAATGAATCTGGAACAATCTATAAATTTTAGGGAAATGTAAAAGGCGGCAAATAAATATAATTATTTTTCTGTTTCATTACATAAAGGGTTTGAGGGGTCTTAAAGAAATAGAATAAAATAGAAAAGGCAAATAACAAATTGAATACAATGGAAATGACTGATGATGTACATGTCATAGTAGATCAAAAGTACAGGAAATTAAACTGTAGCTAGATGGGCTATGAGATGATATACAATAACTAAATTAGAAGCACAGATTACTTTTTTTTTCCTCTTAATTTCCTGGTATGTGAGGCAAAAAAAGAAATTTATTATGGGTTCACAAGACACTCTTCACAATGAGACAGCAGTACAAATTTTTAAGGGAGCAAAGTTTTGTTAAGCACATTTTTTAAGAAGAAATTTCTAGTGCAGAGTGTCCTATTGGTCACTGATCACTGACTGATCACCCTAGATCTCCGGGGTAGAGAGGAGCCAACAGACGACACAGAGGTCTGAACCCAATCTCCAGGGACTGCAGTTCATCAGGTCTGGGGAAGGTATAGGTAATTATACCTTTCAAAAGCTGTCTCAATCTGTCTAGCTGGACATGGACAGCATTGACATAGAAATACTCAGGTATCTTCATTTGGGTTCTTCCAATAAGCAGACACTGAGACAAGAATTTGAGTGCAAAGAGTTTATTTGGAAGGAGACAAAAGTAATATAGAATGAGATGTAGAAATGTAGAAATGTAAAGACAAGACAAGGGAGGAAAGACAGCAAAAAAAGTGCCTCACCAAACCTGTTACCATCATGGGCAAGGAGAGCTTCATTGTGCTGGGGAAACTATGCAACACAGAGTAGGATGCATGCTTCCAATAGCAATGGAGCAGATGTTCACATACCAAGTCTCTGTCATCATCAATTAAGGGTGGCTCCTAGAGGGTGGCAACTCCCTGGCATCCCCAACCTTCTGTGTAAGTGGCAAAGTGTGCTGTCGTAGTCAAAGAAAATCCTCAGGCAAAGGCATGCAAGAAGTGCCAGCTGTAATTTTGCTGGTGGACACGGAAATGCATGAGGGGAGATGTGGCTGCCACAAAACCATTCATTGGACACTATCCTCACCACCATCACAGAAACAATGGTGGAACCAAGGGTCATTATTCCTATGGTCAAGAGCTATATATGTGTCTGCCCTTCCTAAAGGCACAATTTACTGTCTGCACATGGGACCTCAGGGCTGGGCACAGAGAGATGGGTATGGAAAGGGGATAAACCATTGTAATACCCAAACACCAGGCTCTACCAACTGTCTGAGTGAGTGAGTGAGCTAAGTCGTGTGTGTGTGTGTGTGTGTGTGTGTGTGTGTGTGTTTTCCATTGAATCTCATTTCTCTCTTGAGCAAATTGAGAAAATATGTCTTACCCTCTTCTCTGTTTATTATCATGGGTCTGAATATGAGATATCATAAAACATAAAGATGATGCAGAACTTGGAAGTGTGCCTTAACTGGAGACAAGACTTTGCACATAGCTAGACCTATCTCTTGTATGCACATTAGCTATGTAATTTCAGGCCGAATACTTTCTGGGTCTTAGTTTTCTCATCTGTAAAATAGGAACAAGGACAATGTCTACTAGGCAGGGCTGTTGTGAGAACTAGGGAAGGCAGGGACAGAGGGAAGGAAAATTCTGCCAAGTAAATAGTAAGGACTGTTCAGGTGAGGAGGAATTATTGGACAAAAGGTTCTTTTAGTTGTAAGAGATTCTTTATCTGTGATTTATACACAGGAATTCCTCCGTGTATGTTTCAGTGTGAGGAAAGATGTTCTGAAATCTAAGTTTAAGTCAGTCCTATTTGTTCCCCTAAATCCTTGCTTCTAAGTAGCACTTCCCAAGGTTTTCTTCTTTGTTTCTCATTTCACATTCTCCTCTCATTACTGCAGCTCGTTCTTCAGAGAGACAGGGAATTGGCAAGACTGTCTGTGCGGATGAAAGGCTTTGAAAGCCAACCAGCATCTTTTATATATTTTTTTTTCCCCAGGAGAAATGTGGTCAATTGTAAGGAAGCTGGATTAGCCCCATCCTACTTCTAAAGGGCCATTTTATTTTAAAATCTATTCAGAAATCAATGACATTAGCTCAACAGATGGCTCACTAATCTTTAGATCAACAGCCAGATTTTAGCTTGCCTTCCATTTTTCAAACTCTTCTCTGAAGAAAAAAATTAATTAAATATCATAGCAAAAAATAGAATGTTGGTCCCGGTCCCAGAGAGACCCACAATATATTCTTTTCAGGCCTAGGTTTTAAGGTCAGATCTAGAAAACTTTTGTCAATTAGATGCTCATATATCCACAGCAAAGAAAGTAAATACATTGAATTTTATTTTATTTTTTGAAAATAACAAGCAAAATTCAGAACATTTGTCAACCAGTGGGGGAGCACAGCTCACAAACTTGATCAATTCAGCTGCCATTAGTGACAAGCATAAATATTTTCACTAAACTTGGGGACAGTCTTGAAAATATATAAATAATTTCCTCAGGAACCTGAAACCTGGGTCATCTCTAGACCAAATTACTGGTAGGTAGATTTTGTTTGCAGTGTTCTCATTATTTCTTTTCCTGATGCTCTCAGAACCCAATTCCCCATGTTACCCCAGGGATACACCTAAAAATAAACACACACACACACACACACTAAGTGATTCATACTAGCTCTGGTTCTTTTAATGTTGAAGAAGTTAGCTCCATAAATAGAATGGATTTCCTTTCACTGTCGCCCCCATTCCCCATAAAACCGTGGGATGCTATGTCCATTTTGTGGCCTCAAGATCATTTCCCTGGGTTGAAAGGAAAAAATCTTGGATCTTGAGGTGTGCTCCCTGCTGTGTCCAGGACCCACTAATTTATTTGGTTCATTTGGGACCATCCATATAATGAGCGTGGGTATTTACAAATGCATAATAAATGAATTTGCCTCTGGTTTGCTTTGTTTGGATCAGAGTCAGCCAACCTGATGAATTTATGATACCCTTTTGGGAAGCCAGGCTGACAAGAACTCTGGAAATGAAGGACACTCACTCCCTTCCTGCCAGCAGGGCTGCACTTGGCCATCAGAGTTTATGTTGCTACTCAAGGAATCAAATGCTAATTGACTCCTCCTTCCCAGGAAGTTACACCAGAATCATTTTCTTCATTATTCCACCAGGGGACAATATCATGCACAGCGTCGAGTATGTTATCCAGGGGCTATTTTTGAGAGTTAAACAGATCCTCTCATCATATTTTGAAGAAACAAGATTTTTAGAATCATAGATATTCTTTATTATATTTCTATGACAATGTAAGAATCATATGTGCCTTCTGAATCCTCAAAGAAATGGCTGCCAATAGCCAGCGACATTTTCATGGTGTATATTATTATACTACTCTGTTTCTTTGAAGATTAGAAAATAGTTTATCAGAAGGGGCAGTTGGTAACCTGTAAGGAGAACTAGGTAGGGACTATGGACACATGAGAGGCGATCCACAAGCATGCAAGGGTTTTGATTTCAACACCTATAAAATCAGTGAGTTGGTCATCTCTAGGACACTTCCAGTCCTGACACTCTAGGAGTTTGCCTATCTCTGGTACCCTGAACATTCAATTAAGTAGAATTTTTCATTCTCTAATTGTGCCAGGTAGATGAAAGAACTTACAATATGAATTGAAAGTCTCGAGACAATAAGGAAAGCCTATCTAAATTTCAGACTGTGTTATGCTTGTTGATGTCAGAACAAGAATTATTGTGGGTAATCAGAAAAAGACATAAAAAAGAACAGCGTGTACCTGGCAGAATTTGTATATCAGTGCTTTACAATTTACCAAAATGTTCTTGAAAGTTAAATCTTCCATTACATAACTTTTTTTTTTATCACTTTCTTAAAAATTTTCCAGTTGGGTTGGCATGTTTTATGATTTGCCTTGAGTCAGAGATAAGCACATTGTCAAAGATTAGACTAAAATTCCCAGGTATTTTTGAATTTAAAAGGTTGAGGTTATATTGCTAAAGGAGAAGGTTAAACAGAGGCTGCTATTTTAAATATTTAGGCAGTAAGACAATATGTGCCTCAGAGGATGAGAGTTAATTTCAAAAACCTTACTGTCCTAAAATAAGAAGCTCTCTATCGACATAAACATCTGCAGAGATTTGGAAAGTTAAGAATTATGACATCCACGTCAGGCCTTTTTCTGTATAGCCATGAGCCTTCATAAACTCTTCCCACTTGTTGGCATCATGCGCTGTTGGTCCGAGGGGTGAAGCATCCTACAAGCTGATGGGAAGAGTAGTTCCTTTCAGTTCTGGTCATGACAGGGTCCTATAGCCTGTTATTTATTTAAAAAATAATAATTATCTCCTCCAATTGGTTTTAAGTTAAAAAAAAATTCATTATAAAATACTGAGATCGAGCTAACTTATTTTTTAAAGCATTTGTACTTATGGCACTATTAACTAAAAATCAACATATAGAAATCAGGCAGGGGAATGATTATTAACCTACGAGGCACCTCTTAACTCTATATATGCAGAGAATTACAAACTAAAATTTGGGAATTAACTTTATCACATTTGAAAAACATGACTATACTACAACACTCCTCAGAGATTTTTCCTATACAGATACTTTCACTTGACTAAAGCAACTGTCCATTAATACAATAATAAGAATACAAAGATTATTTTGGAAAGAGCAACCTGGAATGGATTATTAATTTGTAAGAGCTGTTCTAAGTTGACTATGACTTACACACTCAAATAAATACAGTTTATTTCAAATTTTAAAGAGTTATCTTAGCTAAGGTTTGATTTTTCCTATTCTTTCGGGGGGAAAAGGGTGTATTCAGTTAGGCATCTTTCCATGGTAGTACTTACAGGTATTTTATAATGTTGTCCTCTAGGGGGCGTTAAGTCTTCAGCAAAGCTCCAAATTCACTAGAAGGCCTTTAAATCCAGATAGCAAAAGCAGAGGGTCTGGTTTCCTTCTCTCACTGGAATGCAGGATTCTGAGGCCTATATCCTGAATTTTACATCTCAGGGCTCTAGACTAGGATTTACACTTTTTAGGAAGACTAGTATGGGCATAAAAAGCCCATGGCTTTAGAGTGTGTCCCAAGGTAGCCTAGCCACTTTGCTGTGAGTGACCTGCTTCCACTCTTGGATTGGTTGACACTCATGGTCCATGTGGTAACCCTTTAAGATACTATTAATATGGATAGAAACTGTAGTGCTTTCTGAGGACAGAAATGTGATTCCTAGAGGCCCAAAGATAACCTAATATGGTTTGGAGAAGGCCATGTGAGTTAAAATGGCAAAGAATACCTCTTTTCTAGTTAAGCCCCATAAAGAGCTACTTTTGCTATTATTTTTAAATGAAATCATCACTTAGAAGTCTGTAAATCTTTAGGTCTAGGGAAACAGCAACTTTATGTAGTAAAGTCTATGACTGTAAAAGAATACAGTACAGTGGTTAAGAGGCCCATAAATTCTGGAGTTGACTGGCTGGGTTTCAATATCTGCATACTTCTCATAAGCTCTAGGATCCTGAATTCATTATCTAAACTCCCGTGTCTCTGATTCCTCATTCACAAAAGACTACTTCATAGGATAATTGTAAGGATTAAGCAGGACAACCACAAAAAAGTATTTGGTGCATAGAAAAGTGTTCCATAAATGCTATCATTACTTTTATTCCTGGGTCTGGAATTGAGATCTTCATGATATGACTCCAACTTATCTCTCACTTCTCCCCTACACGGACTTCTTCAGCCCAAATACCTCCCTACTCTTTTATACCTTTGCTCCCAGTGCTTCCTCTGCCTTCCTTGGCTACACCACCAACTAATGAGATCCCACCCAAATTTCAAGGATTATCTGCAATGGTCTCTTAAAACCAAAACCAAAATCAAACCAAACCAAAGCAAACCAAATCTGATTCCCTACTCCAGGAACTGAATGAGCTTTCTCTTATCTCTGAACAATATCAGGGATACAATATCTTGAGGTATATACATTTTGTTAAAACGTATAAAGCTGTACACTTAATATGAGTACATTCTTAATATGTGCATTATACTTCTATAAACCAACCCAGTAGGAACATGATGAGAAGACCTGAATCTTTGGAGAGAGGAAGACTTGGTTCAAATTTAAGTTCTAATACTTTCCAGCTGGCAGGTCATTGAACTGCTTTCACCTGCAGCTTCCTCCTATATAAATGGGGTACAATTATCACTTTTTCCTTTTGTAGTGAGGGTTTGGAGACATAAAAATAGTATAAAAATGCCTTGCACAGAGCTTGCGAACATTTGATGCTACATGACTATTAGGATGTTTTATGTTTGTCACATATCCCTGTCCAACACAGGGTAATGTTGAGAAAAGAATATGTGCTTGTCTTTTTCTTTTCCTTGTGTCTAGCATAAAGTGGAAGTGGTGTGTTTAGCTATAAAAAGACCTTTATAGCTAAATGCACCAACTTTTAGATAGCAAACACCTAGAGGCATTTCAACTTATTAAGCCTCTTCTGCAGGATGACACGCTGTGTATTATCACCTGGGTTTGCTAAGGCTCAGTATTCTAAAGTCTGACAGATACTTTATCTGGTTGATAATTTGGCTGTGGCTCCCCAGTGTACAGTAGGGTTTAATAACACATATTTCATTATGATAGTTCTTTAGGATAACAAGGGTTGTCTGTTTCACTTTAAAGCAATAGAATGACTATTCATATACTGTTCACTTGCCCAATAAGTCACTCAGTTTTCCATGGTTCAAAGTTAAGCTTTTATTTGGTTTTAAATTAAAAAAATAAATTTCATTATTAAATAGTGAGATGGAGCTAACTAATGTTCAGATAGTAGCTTACTTAGGAATATACCACCGGGAATACAATTAAAGGGTGGATCACCTAAACTAAAATTATTTGTTATGTTTTCCTGTCTGTTAAAAGTTAAACAGTGGCATAATTCAAAAGAAAATGAGATACAAAGTTTTAAATGTTTACAACAGATGGGAGAAGTAAACCACTTATTCTACTGCAATTGCAAACAAATTTCTTTCTCAATGCCAGTTAGTTTGACACTATACCACAGTGCTAATGTCATCGGCTTCATCTGCTTTCTTTTGCCTGCTTGGCAGGGATTTCAAGTATTCAAGGTGTCTCCGGGCATCCTCCTGATTTTGCCTCACATAATATACCACATATGAGATCACCATGGTGAACCAGCCAAACATGGTGACTAGCATGGCATAATCGGTCGTTTTTTTAGGGAGGTTACAAAGGTCAGCATCATTGGCAGCATTGAGGAATGGTCTCCCAGCGTGTTCATCCAACACAGAAGTCTTACAGATCACATTGTGGGCTGTCTCATGATTGGATGCCATGCTCCTCAGAACTTGCTGGAGAGTACAGTCGCAGTGCCAGGGGTTGTTGGCGATTCTGGCCCTGGCCTTCAGATTATTAAAGGCATTTTTGTGCACGCTCTGAATCCGGTTGTCAGACAAGTCCAGAGTCTGCAAAGTTTCAGCTACTCCTTTAAAGGCGTGCTCATCGATAAACTCAATGCCATTTTTGGACAGGTTGAGAACTCTCAGTTGATGGAGGTCCTTAAAAATCTCATTGGGGATAGATGTGATCTGATTGGAGTCCAGATACAATAAGACTGTTTCAGGAGGAAGATCTCTAGGTATTTCCTTAAGATTTGCATTGCTGCAGGTGACATTTAAACCCCCAGAGGAAGAACAAAGACAGCCCTTGGGACACATACTGGCAGAATGAAAGCACAGTATCATAAGAACAAAACTTTGTAGGAGGAGACACATGGAGAGGGAACGGGTTAACCACAGGTCTACCAGATTCATGCTGGAATGTCAGCATAATCACAAACCCATTCCTCATTTACTCCAACAAGCAAGTGTAGCAACGGTTCCAGCCCTGTCCACACCGTTGATTCCCCTCTTGCGTGGTTCAGAAGGCTGCAACTAATACACGTGTCTCTTTATTATTTCTGTCCTTGCTTGGGTACCTAAAAGAAAGGGAAGCAGGTGCAATTAGCTTTGTTGCAAAGGGAGGCACATTGCAATTAAAAGTGCTCTTTGGCGTCTGGCATCCTATGTAGGCAGGAGGGTTGGCTATGCAGGTAATTTCCACCAATACCACTGGGAGTTACCTGCGTAATGGGAGTCTCCCGTTCAAGTCCCAGGTGCTAGGGTAGAAAACTGTCAATAAATGACAACATTTCCGAATTATATCACCTTGTTTTCAGTTGTACAGAATTAGAGCAAACAGTTCCGATTTCTCTCATGTCTCCTGTTTCTTCTCAGCATCCTGAACACATTCTAAATTCTACAGCAATAAAATTCAATTTCACCTTTTTCTTTTCTTACAATAATGGATGCATTAATGCAATTTAGTGCTGCACTTGGGCAGCAATGAGAAATAACACTAACATTTCACAGGTAATGACCATAGATAGCAATATCCGTCATGGCTTTTGAATGAATTTCCAATTGGGAATATTTCCTTTAAATAAACATCTTACTTGAATTAAAAAATGAATGAATGAATTCCAGCTTTCACAACAGAATGTTGCTAGGAACTGATAGCCCAGAATTTCCAAAAGAGTTGCCTCCCATGTGACCTCCTGAGATTACATTATACCTGGGAGGATGCCCTTAACTGAATTTCCAAAGGATTCTGTTTTCTAAATGACAATTACCCTCCCCAATAGATCTTCAAATATAAAACATACCTCCAAGCATTTTTAAAAATATAAGATGAGAAATAAGAAATGCGAGCCTCTAAGTCTTCCCCAATAACCTATTTTTTCTTTCCAATCATACACACACACACACACACTCACACACACACACACATATATATATATATACACACACACACATACACATATATATGTGTATATATACATACACACACATATATAATTCATGTTGGAAGGAGCCTCAGAAATTGTAAAAATTAATATGAGCAAAAGTTATGAACTTACTCAAAAACAGAAATGAAAACATAAATTAACCCTCAAAACTACTCTCTCACATAGAAAGGAGAGGATGTGCATCTTTGGGGCCTATTTGCAGAGGAGGTGAGTGGATCTTGGAGAGATTAGGTGACCTGCCCAAGGTCAAATAGCGTGTAGGTGGTAGAGACAGGATTCAAGCCAACGACTTTGTTCTGACTCATTAATCTTGCAACTCTTTCTGCTACCCCCACAGCTCTCTCCCAATTCCATCTGCTGTATGAAGACAGTCAGGATCCAGGGAGCATTGCTTGTAATTTCTGATGCTATTATGTTGCAGCTCAGTCCCAAATAAAGGACCCCTTGGAGGTACACAGAGAGGGCTCTCTGCATTGTGGAGAGACTCCATGGCTGACCTCAGTGGATTCTCTCTCCAGACTGGAGAAATATTCATTCCTTTTACAGCAATGAGCAACAAACGTCTTTCTGCATGAGCAACAAATGACTTTCTGCAAACTTATCTTTTCTAAAGATCCCAGATGGATAAATACAGAGGGAAATGACTCCAAATGTTACCAAACTCACAGAAGAGAAGATTAATGTGAGCTGAAAACATAATGAACTAGGTTGTTAATCATAGAAAAAAATGAGATTAGCAACAGCAGAATGGAGTGAATGTGCTTTTGGAATCCTGAGTCCCTTAAATGCCAGAGAATGCTGAAGAAAGACCCCATAGGCTTACTAAGACATCCATCAATAGCTCTTTTCATTTCAAGTGAAAATTTCCCTCCCTTCTATTTTTTTCCCTCAGAAGTGTATGGCATGGTATTTTGGGAATCTAATAATTGTCTAGAAGGGAGAGAAAAAAAATAAACAGGTGTGGAGGGGAGGACACTCAATGAGGAAAGAGGGCAGAAGGACAAGGCAAAGGATGCTAGGAAGAGGACATGAGAAGGACACAGGAGATGGGAGAAATTAATGTGATTAGAGAAAATAAAAGGTGTCCATGTTATCAAGAGACTTCCATCACCTAAGAATGTGTATCCATCCTAAATCCTGCTGGAAGGTGGGAAACTTTCACTGGAGGACATTCCACATCTCTCCAGAGACAAATTAGGAGTCTATCTGAAGAAAAGTATTCTCTCATGTAGCCTATAAGCTCCACGGGGGCAGGGGTTTGTTTGCCTCATGTAGAAACAGCAGTAAACAATTAAAAAGTGGGGAGTACACGGGGTTTGTATCCAAGATTTAATCTTTATTAGCAGTGTGTTGCTAATAAATTATTTAACTTTTCTAAACCTCATTTCCCTTATCTTTGTATAGAGATTACAAATCAACCTGATTACAAGGTTGACTTGAGAATTATATGAGATAATCCAATCCATGTGAGGCATTTAGCACAATGCCTAATAGGTAGTTAAGAGCTTAATATTTGCTAGGTATAGTTACTATTATTATTCCAGATACATTCCCAACTCCTAGCACAGTATGTGACATGTAAGGGCTAAATATCTATTATATGAATAAGGCAAGAAAGTATTGAAGAATCTAGCTGTGCTTCTTCTTCCCTATGGTAACTACTTTGATTATTTTTAAAATAAACATTGGCTCATCAAACATATACTGGTTTAATGTGTCAACATGATTGTTTTTGGAAAAATCCTAAATTTAGGCTCAGGATTTGTAGTTTCTAGAGAAATTGTAGTTTCTCTAGAATAATTGATCCAATGGTCATGGTCACAGACAAGAAGTGTTTAGGACATATCTTTAGTTCTCAACATCACAGTGAAATCTTTCTTGAAATGGAATCCTTCATGCCCCAAATGGCCCTCCTATATTCTAGATGGAATGCTTATTAGGAGTACAAATACAGAATATCCTTTGCATTCAAAAATATTTGGACTCTAAATATTTCATTTTCTCTCTATGATGTTTGATAAAAGAGAAATAAAAGCTCCTGGGATTGGCTAGATTGCTGCTGCTATGACTCAGCCTCTAGAGCCTTTAACCTCAGCCATGATAAAGTGATAAAGAGATACAGAGTGTAGAGAACTGAGCGCTTGGTGGTCTAGGAAGCAGTCTGTAAGGCAAAAGATACCAAGTCAAGGTCATCTGCAGCAGGGCAGATGGCAGAGCTGCCTCTCCTCTCTATTATGCTGAATTACTGTTTTCCAAAGAGATTACCATCTTAACATTGCCTAAATTACTGACTAGGTCAACAGTGGTTCTTGAAAAAGGAAGACATGGAAAGATGTGCCTCAGAGTAAAAAAGTGAGGATTTTTCTGATATTGATCATCACCTAGCAAAGTACAGAGCTAAAGAAGAAGCTGGAAACCTAATATTCTCTCTTGTTCTGCTTCTGGTCAGGTCTACCAACAAACTCAAACTATCATATAAGCCATGCTGCTGGGAGAAAAAAAAAGAATGCCTACTTTACTTACTAACTTCAGAATGTGTGGGTAGGACATAAAGAAGGCCTGAAGTTCACTGGTAGTGGCCTATAGCAATAGCACAGCAGTCACTGGCTGTCCTTTTGATAAGAAACAAGATCTACCAAAAGAACAGATCAAATCAAATAGCATCTTCTCTACTTCCTAACTGCCCTTCTGCAATTCTCAACTCATTAGACCACTTTATTCTTATCTCGTCATTCCCTTCAAATATGTCTGCGGCAATCAGGAAGCTATAATATTTCTAGGGTAGTGTCCAAATATGAGATGTGCCCCCAAAGACAGTCATTTTATCGCTAAACCCATGTCTTGCTCACATTTTCCTGTCACCAATGTTTCTGAGCTACAGCAATTAATGCCAAGATTGGGTGACAACCATCAAATATTGTTTCCAGAAGAAAAAAAAAAAAAGTGCACTTATAAGACTGCCTGAGAAGACAGGGGCTGATTAATATCTCTGCCTTGCTTCCTATTTTTTTCTTCTCACCATTAGGGGATACTCTGGGACACTCAGAGCTTCTAACCCAAAAGCTTTTATTAACTCCTCTGAGATAACTAAGTACATTAATTCAGAAAGAAATACCAGACATACCAGTTTCTTCCAATTACATTCTATGTAACTCTGTTAGAAAACAGAAGAATTTCATTCAAAAACAAATAAACAAAAAATAGCAAAACAGGAAGGCCTTTCAATTCAGGACAAAAAATTTCAAATTAATGACAACTTCATAAATTTAAGTACTTAACATTCAAATTTCTGCATGTAAAGTAAGACCATATACAAAGTTAAATGACAGATAATAAAATAAAGGGCTAACTTCTTTAACATACAAGAAGTTGAAAACGGAAAGATGGACAGAAGAATGGAGTATACAAATGACCAATAAATCATTCTTAATCTCACTGACGGTAAGATAAATTCAAGTTAAAGTACCTATCTTCTTGTTTTAAATCAGGAAAAATATCTAATGTCAATGAAAATGTGAAAAACAAAGTACTCTCAAACACTTGATGAGGGGATACATTGGGGCATTCTTTTATATGGACATTTTTGGAATTATCAAACAAAAATTTTAAATTTAAGAGCAAAATAGACTGACTTCTACTAAAGATGTCCAAAGATGACCACAAAAAGTAGCTTGAAAAATAGAGTTCTTAGAGTATAATCCCAAATTGTGTAAAATTTTAAAAAATTTATATGCAACTATAGATATATAATTTATATATAATTTATATATTTACATATGCATAGACCATTTCTACAAGGATGTATAAGTAACCACTAAGAGTGATTACTCTGAGGAGTGGAACTCAGGAGCTGGCAGGGAAAGAAGAGGAATTATCCTTTCATTTTACATGTTTCTGTATGGTTTTAACTTCTTATGGTATTCGTTTTTGTTTTACAATAAAGATTTAAAATATTTAGTAAAGAAGGATTGGGGATAAGCTGGAAAACCAATCCAAATATATACCTCAGAAAGTGACTTTTGAGCATGTGAGAGTTGGACAGTGGTGGCCAAGAGAGTCAGGCAAATGAGAAGACAATGAATTTTTAAAACCTAAACATATTTCACCATGAGAGACTGAATACACAACATTGAGGCTATCTGGAAAAATAGAACTCTAACTCACAACCTGCAGCACCCAGCCCAGGAAGCCAAACTCTAACCTCTATAACAATTGGCTCTAATCAGCTGGGTCTTGATCAATAACTGCCAGCTTCCCTGATTTTTGTCCTTTTTTTCCAACTTAGGACTTACCAGGAAAGCCAAATCTGCTCCCCTAACAAATCACAGAAGATACTCTGATTCTAATTAGCTTGCCACCAGCTTCTACATGCCAAAGAGCCTCCAAAGAGGGCATATCTGAAGCTTTTCATTTTTCCCACTCTAAAGCTTTTACACTCTCCTGCTCATGCTTGTGTCTTTGCTAAATTCAAAGGATACTGGCTCCCTCGCTATAAACAGCTCGGGGGAAAAAAGGCCTTTGCTTGTTCTCATTTGGGTAGTGTTTGTTAATTTCCACGCAGTCTAACATTTGAGTCTGTGTTATTTTAAATGCAATGTTTCCAAAATTAGTTTTATAACCTCTTATAGAAATTATATACTGATTTTTTGGTATATACTCAGGTTTTCTATAAACTAAGTGTAGGTTGCGTACGCCATTAATGTGTGTCATTCCTGACCAAAAAATTAGGGAGAGTTGGAACCTGAATAATTCAGGTGAATGAACTTTATAGGTAATTTTCTCTACTGCTATTCTTTGAGAACACGTTCATAGATACAACTCCTTAATTCACATTGTTAGCACTAAAGCCAGCCATGAATTTTAGTCCTACATTTCTATTCACAACTGCCTATCACCAGAAGATTCCACCAGGGCCTCAAACTGGGCATACCTAAAAGTAAAATCATTTTCGGCCATCATCCCACCCAGTTATCTTCCTCCTGCACCATAAGTCACCTGTTCTTCCTTCCTGATTCTTTAAAACAGTTTTCATTTTTATTCTCCATTCTACTTCTCCTATGCTCTACATTCCTAACGCCCCTTTCCTGTTCAAGCATCCATCTTGACTGCCTGTGTGCAGTCCTTCCCTGTTTCCATTCTCTCAACTTCAGGTTAAAGTAACACTCTAATCTTTCTTCCTGCTCAAGACCTTTAATGACACCTCTGTTCTTTATAACAATCCTCTTTTTCCAACTGTAGCTCCCATCACACTTCCTTACTCAAGCACAGACACCTGAGCTCAATAAACATAGAGCAATTATTAGAAGGCTGATGATGAACAGTACTTCATCCTACAATACAAGATTTGTCAGAAACCATCCCAGCGTAAGACCTCTGCAGCTTGGAATAGCTTTCCTGGTTTCAAACCTATGACGATCTGGTCCACGAGTCATTTAGGCGGCCCATTACTAACAGTAGTTATGATCACTTAGTTAAGGGTATAAACTGATAAGGCAGATAGATACAGGAGGAAATCAAAAATTTTTATATTTAAAAAGAGTATAATCTCCTCACAGATCCATAACTGTATAAGGCAGAGAACTCCCCAAATCTCCAAATTCTCCTTTCTCTACTCTCTACTATCCTAACCTCTACTATATTATTTACCATTTTCTCTTCAAATAAGGACATCTGTTTATCTTGCCTACCAGACCATGAGCTTTCAGAGGGTAGGGTCAGTATCTTACCCATTTTTATATTCTCATATTGCCCATGATAAGAATTTAATACTCACTAAAATAAATTAGAATTCATTCTCATTTCATCACAAAATAGTTATTTATTTGGCATTTATTACATGCCAGGTATTTTTTTAAGTGAAGAACTCCTCTAACAATATGGTAAAATTGGAGTTCTGATTAGGTCTCTGGTTAAATAAATGGCAACTTAAGGGAGGTGTCAAATTGCCATGTGAAGTTTGGCTGACACATGTTCTGTGAGTCCAACATCTTCTTGCCTGCTTTGAGAGTAAAAGGTGTCAAGAGATACCTATCCTGTCACCTCTCCAAAAAGAGGAGTGAGTTATTACATAACCCCTGGATCTGAGGTGTTGGATGGCAGAATGCCCTAAGAAAAGAACCAGGTTGACCCATCATATGGTGGTAGAGTTAGATGATGTTGGCATAAGCCTGTACTCCCAGAGTTTTTCAGGCAAGGGATGGGGAACTTTTTCCTATGGGTCTGAAATGGCAACCTGAGGAGATCTCCAGTGGAGAATATGTTGCATCCTGTCTCAGTGTCCCATAGAATTCCTTAGTAGAGCAGAGAGAACCCAGCAACAAGAAACCAAATGGTAGATGCTTAGAATTTGGGTAAGTAACCATCTGAAACATATCTACTTATAGAATCAATGGAGACCTACGGGTGGGGATGGGAGGTATGAAAAAGCCTGGGGGTATGAAAGAGCCCTGGGAGAGAAGCACCAGGCATGTGCTATTCTACCTCCCAGTGAGCCTTTGAGAAGAGCAACTAAAATTCAGTTATGTCAATGGCCTGGGAGGGAGTGGGGTGGAGGGGAAGAGAGACAAAATCAATCCACCTACCATATTCCTTTTCCCTTCCCTTTGAACCTGGAATAAAGAGGAGGGGAGAATAATTGAACATTAAGTGAAATTCAGAGTATTGGTTAACCTCTTGAACTAGACATTTAAATTATCATATTTAATTTGTCCTTGGGTTTAAATTAATTGAGTTTGTGACAAAGTAATGATAGGATAATATTTTACCTACTAATAAACGCAAAATTATGAGGCCATCTGATGTTTTTCATTCAGGGACTAGAGAAGGATGATCATGCACACAAAATAGAGATTAAAGAAATGATGGAGGCAAAAAGTTAAGTTGCATTTTCTTTTCTGGATACACGTATACCATCTTACACAATCCTCAGAACAGCTCTGAAAGGTAGCAATTACAATCTTGTACAGATGAGCAAACTGAGGCATAAAGAGATTATATAACCTGTCCACTGTCATAGCTACTCACTGACAGAGGCAAGGTCTTAACTCAAGTCCTTTGGCTTCAGAGCTTGTGTGGTCGAATGTGGCACCATGTACCTCTTTAGAACTAAGCTATAGTAATTTTTTTCTCCTTCCCAACTGACTCCACTAAGATGAGGAGAAAGACCAGCATGGATTTTACCATGGGAGTAATTCTGCATGCTGAAAAGTAAGACTGACAGGATAAGAGGAGAAAGGAAGAAAGCCTTCAGTATGCTTCTAAACCAAACACCCTAATATCACTTATTTGCCTGGCACTGTGAAATACGTTAGATGCTCATGGGGCAATTTCATGGATACGCTCTCATTAAACTGTGAGACGCCCATGATGGGCATCATGAGTCCTACTTTGATATGGTAGGGCAACTCACTGAACGAGCACTGTTCAAAGTCACACAGCTGATTAGCAGAACAGAACCTGGATCCCATATGTTCTGCAGAATAAATCCCAGTCAATTCTCCTCAGTACATGTAACTCTTTTACTGTCCACTTTTTCATATGAAGTCTTTAAATGCAAGTGCTGAGTTTCAAATGGCAAGCCAACCCTCTGTTGTCAGCTTCCTACAAAGTTTGAGAAAGTCAATAAAGAGAAGAAAAACTCCCATTCCTGTGAGAATCTTGTAGAGGCCAAAACTTTTTTAAAAATGATATAAAATACATTTGTTCCATATCTCAGTCAGTTTCAGGCACAGATTTTCCTCTTTTGAAACCTATTTTATAAAATAAACCTTTAAGCAAACCCTCAATTTATTGGAGGAAAAAAATAACTCTTATAAACACATTGCCTCCTTCCTACATGATCTAATGCCCACAGTTCTCCAGGGTGGATTTAAAAGTTCTTCCCACCATGAACTCACTAGAAAAACAAACCAACAAACAAAAATCACTTTTTTTGGACCCACCATCTGTGGGTACAAAACATAGAATAAAGATAAGACTGTGTCTTTGCTAACATCTGTATTTATTATTCAATATGCTGCAAGTTTATAGGAAGACTGAGTGGGAACCCATCCATCTCAGTTTCTTTCTGCTTCTCTGTTATTATTTCCCAGCAAGTGTCTACAGCATTTACAACAGTGAGAGCTCTGCAAACTCTTAACACATAATCTACTTAAATGCAGGCTCCTAAAGACTCGGCCAGGGTCCAGAGGCAATTTGAAAGCTGCTTTTAGAAGGTATTAAGTTATGCTGAATTCAGTTGCATCTCTGAGTCCGGTAAGTGATTGCTACCATTTTTAAAACATTAATCCTGCTTAACCCTATCCATTGACTGGGTGGGAAAAGTACAAGATTGAGATCCAAAACCAAGGTCCAGAAACTGGATTCAAACTCCAGCTTTGAGGAGTGAATTCCAGGAATTTAGCAAATCACATCAATGCCTCTATTGCCCTAGGACTATGATCAATAATATCTATCTCATTGACCTCATTATGAGGATAAAATAAATAAAATAAAATAAAATAAATATATGTGAAACATGCTTCAGAAACTGTCAATGACCATTCAAAGATTGTGCTCTATTATGGGTTTCGGTATTTAGTAGTTTTCCTAAATTATCAGATCATTCTTATTCCAGAGTCTCAAACTTCTTTTTCTTAAGCATAATAAATTAGGAAATAATTCTCATATCACCTATGTTGTATTCATGCCAAAATATATTTAACCTGAATCTCATCAATAGGAAAGGATCAATAGGAAAGGACCAATCCAGAACTTGAGACATTTTACAGGGGGACTGATCAAGGCTCTTCAAAGGGTCATTGAAGAGAAGCAAACAAACAAACAAACAAAAAACACAAACAAAAACAGGCTGCAGAGCTATTTTAGATTAAAGGAAAAATATGTGACAACTAAAGGCAATGTTGGTTAAGGACTTGCATATTTAAAAAAAATGCTAGAAAAGGGCACTATTAAAACAACTGAGTAAAAATTTCAATACAAACAAATATTATTGTATCAAATTTAAATTTCTTGGGCTTTATCATAATATCGGTAGAAAGAAGAGTATCCTTATTCTTAACAGGTATATCCTTAAGTATTTTGGGGTAAAGCATCATGACAACTGCAACTTTCAAAATTGTCTGACAAAAACAAAACTACATTTATATGTGAAAAGAGAGAAACAAAAGTGGCAAAAGTTTAACAATTGTTAAATTGAAAGTGATGGATATGAAAATGTTTGTTGTACCAATTTTTCAACTTATCTGAAAGATTCAAATTTTTAAAATGAAAATTTTGGAGGAAGGGGGATTCCTAAAAGTAAATAAAACAAAAAAGAAGAGAAGAAATTCCTTCCTGGTAAAACAAAAGAGTTTCAGGAACACTGAGTATGGCTTATATCCTCATAACAACACAAAATGGAAACTCAAGGTCAAATAAGCATCAATTTTTAAAAAATTATATTTCATGCAAGCCAGAACTAGAAAAAGAAATTGCACTTTGATCTGGGGCACACATTCAAGGTGGACTTGTCTGTGACTAGGCTACATGGAGATCATGGCTTACTAATTATGGTTTACTAATTATGTAACCTTTTTATCCCACAGTTTTCTCAGTTGAACAAGGGGGTAATGAGTTTCTATCCCAAAGAGATTTCATAAGAATTAATTGAGAAAACATAAAACACATAGAAAAGCTTCTGTTACGTGATAAAGCCTCAGTAAAAGTTACTATTACCTTCCCTTCTATTACTACTATTATGGATATCATCATCATCATCATCATCATCATCATCATTATCATCTTAGACTTTATCTTCTTTTTTCCAGGACAATGTGGGGACTACAGAATGTGACTCTCCCTTATTGCACTAAAGGAAATAATTCTGATGTTGGCTAAAATTTCTTGTGCATCTACTATTTGTAAAGCACTGGACCAAATGTTTTACTTTTAAGATGAAGAAAAATTTTGCCCAAGGATGAATCATACCCAGAACATCCCCATATTTGCCTTAGAGGATTTAGATGATAATATTTGGTACTTTTGAGCTGATCATATTTAGATGAGATTTTAAGTTTTGAGTTGTTGCTATAATAGGTTGATACTTCGGAGGATGTTGGGTTATGATTAATATATTTTTCATGGGGGATGGCTGTGAGTCTCTGGGAACCAGAGAGTAGATTGTAGTAGGCAGAAATACCCTCTGCCCCAAAATTGCTAGGTCCTAATCCCTGGAACCCATCAATGTTACATTTTATGGAAAAAAAGGATTTTGCAGGTATGCTTAGAGATCCTAGAGATGAAGAAATGATCCTGGATTCTCTGGGTGAGCTTTAAATATAATTACAGATACCTCTATAAGAAGGCAGAGGGAGAATTGACATAGAATAGAACCAATATGACTACTAAAGTAGAGATTGGACTATTGTGGCCACAAGTCAAGAAATGCTGGTAGTCACCAGAAGCTTGAAGCAGCAAAGAATAGATTTTCCTCTAGAGCCTCTGCAGGAAATGGGCCCAGCTGACAAACTGATTTGGTCCAGTTAAACTGATTTCGAAATTCTGGCCTCCGGAACTATAAGATAATACATGTCTGTTACTTTAAGCTACAAAGTTTGTGGTAATTTGTTACAGCAGCCATAGAAAACGAACACAGTAATAGGCAGAGAATAGAATTCATAGTCAGTTCTATCTGACTCTCTATTACACCAGTTAAAGACTTTTGCTATGACTAGATACCCGGCTTAGCTCCAAGTTTTCTGGCAGCCAAGGGAAGAAGACAAGAAAGTCAAATTTCAAAATGGCTATTATTTAACATGATGAAAGATGATTAGTTATTAGCAGAGAAAACTTTTTCAAATTTTCAAAATTTTTAAAAGGTCATGTGAAAGAGCTGCCGTGCAACATAATGGAAGATATCTTTAAAATTTCACTAATGGCACATATACGTTCCTCTTGTGCTTTAGGCATAAGATAAAATCATTGTTCTGTGAAAGACTTACCAAACCATAGAAAGCTAAATCATCATCTAAGGATAATGTACACTAGAGATGCTAAAGCAGGAATAGAATGGCAAATGTGGTAGAACAGGACAGTTAGCATGTCCCTCTTGGTGAGGGGGTCCACAGATTATCTGAGTAAGTTTTAATACATAAATAAATAAACAAACAAACAAATAAATACATAAATAAATAAATAAATAATAAAGTCGCTCTGACAGTGAAAAGCAATGCTGGTAACAATTATACAGGGACAATAAGATTAAATAAGAACTATCACAGACCAAATGAGACATATGACATCTTACACACAATCTCCTTAAGAATTAGAAGAGAGCCTAGTCAAATCTATAGTGTGCCATTTTAAAATCAAGTATGTGGTGACAGAAAGAAATTTAACTATGGGCTGTGAACACATAGTGCAATATATTTATATGTATGCCTTACTGTTGAATTGTATACCTGAAACTTACTGGATTTTGTTAACCATAATAAAAATAAAATATTTTAAAAATAATAAAATAAATAAAAGAATATGTCCGTCCATGACTGAGACTAAACAGACTTTTGGTGAGGGCTCACAGTTTTCCTAGACATCAACATAAATTATCTTCTGTGGACTATTAACTTTTAATTTTATAAGTAATATTATAAAACAGATATATTTTATAAATTAATAAGACTATCTAGAATTCAAACATCTAACAAATCAAATATTTTATTCTTCTAGGTCTTATAAAATATATGTATAAAAATATCATTTTTTTTCTTCCCTTAAGGGGTGCTGGTTTGGTTATTTGTTTTTAATAAGTTTATTTAAATTAGTTTCAAGTATACAGTACATTAGTTAGACATCTATAATGTTCATAAGACCATCACCCCAATTGCTCCTTCCCTCTCCTGGCCCTCCACTTAGCCATCATATTAATGCTAACTACATTCCCTCCTCCATGCTCCTCATGCCCAACTATCAACTACTAATTAGTATTTCTTTAATCCTTTACCCTATTCTCCCAAACTCCCAACACCCCTCCTCTCTGTCACCAAATTGTCCACTATATAATTACCATTTTAGCATAGGTAACTTTTTTTCCTTTTTAAAGGTTCTAAATTATTATGACATTTATCATTTTAATACCTGCATAATGCCTGCCTCACCATGAATGGAGTTATACATTAGATCTATTGAAAGATTATTCTTTTGTTATATATTTGGTATGTTCCCATTTTTGCTAATAATTTACCATAAATAATGTGGAACTGAAGTGAATGTTTTGAGTTGATAAAATTTTCCTTTTGGATCATTTCCTTAAGACAAATTCTTAGAAGTGAAATTATTTGAGTCAGTTCTCATCTGAATTCTGTTCATGGTCTACATCACTGAAAGAGCCATTGCATAATACGATGGGCAATGTCTTTGAAATGACAAAGAGTTGGTTTCATCTGTCCAGTTTATATTGACTTTGCATCCATAATATCGAAACCAAACTAGGCAGAGCTGTTCTATGTGGATAATGGCAGCTCCAGGAGGCTAAGTGTCCCTCTCCTGGTTTTAGCCATTGTGGATCATAGTTATATGGCATCTGATAGGACCACTGGCTCAGTCTATTTGCTCCCTCCCTTGTCAGAGCAGAGCAAACCAGAGAAGCAGGATACTATTTCTGGTCAAAATGTATATATTTAAAAATCTGTTTATTTACAGTTCCTATAACATTTTCTTGGCAATAGTCCACTATTTTTTTTTTTTCCTAAGAGGAGTCACTGGGGAAAAATGATGACTTTTATGTTTTGTTTTCCATTCAAAACATAAATGTGAAGATATATGTATAAGATCATTTCTTCATTGTAGGCACTGTTTGTCATAGCAAAAGCAAAAAATAAAAATAAAAATAAAAAATAAACTAGAATTATCCTAAAAATTTATCAGTACATCACAAAATGATTAAATATGGTACATCAGTACAAAAGAAAGAAGCAATTTACAAATCTTGATTTAAAAAAATCTCAAATATACATTAGATGAAAATCTATGATCTCATCTGTATAAAACAAAAGTGAAAGATCCACACACACACACTTGTACAATTTAAAAAGTATGGACGAATAATAAAAAAAATCAATAATAGTCTTACCTCTAGGGAATAGTTCTGGAGTTGATGTTTTGAAGAAGAATTTTTACTTTTTATCTTACACACTTTTCTACTATTGCAATTTTTGTCTATGAACATGATCATATTAAAAGTAGATAATAAATAAAGGAATTGTCTAGTAGGCATTGACTAATAACCCATTTTCTATTAGGAGTTACAGAGTTTACAAAAGTATCTGAGACATAGTGTCTCTTCTGATTAGCTGAATCACAAAGTCACTTAAACTTTCCGAATCTCAGCAGAATATCCAGGAAGCACCACTGACTTGAAGTCAGATAAAGCCAGGTTCAGCTCTCAGTTATGGTACCACTTGGGGGATTTGGGGCCAGCAAATTACCTACTAAGTTTTCTCAACTACGAATAAGAACAATGCTTACTTCACGGGTTTCTGACATGGTTCTCATAGTTCCTTTCTCATGGGAGATGCTAGAAAAATACTATTAACTCCACATAAGCCTTCAAAAAGATCAGAATCAAGTTCATATTTTCCAAGGGTTCTATGGATTATTAGGTATCTGAGAATTCCACAAAATGAATATTCTGCAGTCACATAAATCTGTGACTTGTCTTCCTTGAGAGTCACAATGGGTATTAGCCTCTTAAAAATTTCTGAGAAATTACAAAAAAGTAACCCATTAATTCTAAATTTCCCAAAAGTATTTGGTCCTCCTATCAAAGGCCTCCTCATGTTCCATTATATTCACAGAATAACCACTCAAAGGATATGATATTTGCTAAATTCAGATCTCTAAACAACATTTACTACTACTACGATTACTACTATTATATTCTTAATTTACCCAAGTGTTCTGGAGATGACAAGTTTCACAAATGAGAATTCTATTTGCATGTGATCCTTCCCAAGCTGTATAATATACTAAAGAGAAGCAATGAACACCAAACAGTGTCTATTGCAGGCAGAGATGAAAAAAGTTAATAATCCACAGCTATCAGTAAGGGTCATTTTGTTAAAGAAATGTTCCTTGATTAAAATTATTTATGTCTATAAGTAAATGAAAACGAATCAGCTAGTATTACATTTGAATTTTATCTTCTCCTAGTTCCCCATCCTTGGACACCACTTTTATTTCTGTGATTATTAATAATAACAGGGTCCTTAAAGGCTTTGAAGACCTTACAAGGTGGTATTTCAAAGAAAGAGCTTTGGCGTTAGACAAACCTATGTTTATCTAATTTTGTCATTCAACCAATTAATGCTAGTAACTTACAATGTACTAGTTTTTTAATTTTTAGGGCATGTTACTTAACATTGGATATCAACTTTTTAATCTATAAAATGGGCATGATACTTATTTCATAGATTGTTTTCAAAAATAGCTTCCATTATTTTCCCTCCTGTATTACCCATCCACTTTTGCAATATAACCATAAAGCTCCTCTCATCAAGAGGTGGAGTCTGTTTTCTCACCCTTCAAATCTAGGCTTGCTTAGGGATTTGCTTTGACCATAGATGAGGCAGAAGTGATATTATGCCAGTTCCAAGCCTAAGTCTCTCTAAGAGCCATATATACTCTTTTGGAACCCCCCGTTTTACAGCCACTATGTGAAAAGTCCCTGGCTAGCCTGCTTAATGATGAGTGTTTATATAAAGGAAAGGCTAATTGTCCCAGCTGAGGTATTTTGGCCTAGAGCCAGCCACACTCCCAACATGTGAGAAAGCCCAGCCTAGATCATCAGAGCCAACTACTTGAACTATAGCTGACCACAGACTCATGAGTGAGCCCAGCCAACACCAGAGTTTGTGAGCAATAAATGCCTCTGAATTTGGGGATACTTGTTATGTAGCAAAGCTAGCTGATACACATGACTATTTTGACAATTTAAAAAGTTAATATATTTGTGTTTCTTAACACAAGGTTTGATTAACATTTGTTTAACATATATACACTAAGAACTAATAGATGAGTATGCTTTTTAATAAAAGTATAATAGAGACCTCATTCAAGAATATTGTGGTTGCTTAATGCTGCAGGATATTAGTAGTTACACTATCATTAGAAACAAAATTACTTAATTCTATTTGCTGATGATAATAGTTGATAATGTTCCAGATTATTATGGTAACCTCTAAGTAGCCCACAAAAACTGATACACAGATAAAAGATATCCATCCAATTCCAAGGTCAAATCTGAATAATACGTTTAAATATCGTTTGGTTGCAAAGCTCACCTGCCTAGCACAGTGTCCAGCATGGAGTCAGCCCTCTATCATTGTAGCCCAGTGATTAGGAGCAAGGCCTCAGGAGTCAAACTGTCTGAATCTGAATCTCAGATTTTTGATAACTTTGCCTTGCCTCAGTTTCCTCAACTATAAAGGAGAATAACAGCCATATTCACTTCTTCTATTTATAGTAAGGATTAAGCGAGATTACTTAGGTAAAGTACTTAGAATACTAATTGGTACATGGACAGTACACAATAAAAGTTGGTTATTTTTCTCTGTTGAGTGATTTTCTTTAAAACATACTCATGGACACAGAGCATGTCTGGTTATATATGTCTAGCCATCTTAGTGCTTGGTTGTTCTCTCAGGCTTTTTAGAAGCTGCAAACACAAAAACAAACATCAAAGAGAAGACTACAAAGAAAGCAGTATCTAGATATTTAGTGAAGAATTTCAACTGCAGTAAAACAAAACTTGAAATAAATAACACAGTATTAATTTAGCACCTAAGGCCAGCATATCTACTTAGGGGCTCTCACCTGTTGATTGTCTGCAAAAGGAGCCCACTCTTCATTAAATAGGCCTGAAGGTTAGAATCTGAAGGGATGGCTATTCCAATTTTATTTTGGCTATTCGTGCACCAACAAGCCTGCCCGGACCTGTGACTTCACACAAATTCTCACTAGATAATCCAGGCTGATAATCTGAGGCTGACACCTGAACCTAGATTTCAATTAAAGGCGAACAGAGAATTTATATGCACTAGATTATCCTTCCTACTAGAATCTCATAATTTTTTCTTTCCAGAATCACTATCAAACCAAGTAAAATTGGTTACTGGTGTATAAATCATCCTCATCTTTCATGTAATTTGTTCTTGATTTCACATTTAGATTCTCCATTCTGTCAATTGCCCTAATGTACACTTTCAAGTTTCATCTTCTTGATGATTATATGGGGAAATCATTTAAAATCAAAGTTTCCCTCATTATGTGTGTGTGTGTGTGTGTGTGTGTGTGTGTGTATTTTTTCCCAAAAAAACTCAAGTATTTCTTAAAGAAGAAGACCAATGGAAAAACAAACAAACAAAAAAGACCTTGCCTAAATACTATTGATAGAAATTTAATTTTACCAGAAGAATCGTTAGACAGGTTGTCTCCTATTTACCTAATTATGCCAGTGGATGAATGAGGCAGGTCAGAGGGTTGGATCTAGTCTAGTAATGGTTCTTGCTACTTTCTGTTCTCTATCTGGGCCCTTTCCCTTCTCAGTTAAACATAGGCTTCTCCCAAATAAAACAAGAAAAAAAATTCTTACTTCCATAGTAAGGAAACTCCACAAAACAAAACAAAACAGAACAACAACAAAAAAAGAAATCAGAACTAAGATTTATCTTTTACATACTGTGCAGTTCATTGAAGTTCCACAGGGAAATGTGAGGCACTGAGTTGGCTTGATTTTCCTCTGGGAATTTTCCGGAAAAATTAACAGCTACCCAGAGACTTAGCTTTTGTCAACAACACACCAAATATAATGTTCCAAACTCATTTGTCTGTTGGATGCAGTAGGGCTTCCTCTATCACCTTGCAGAGACATAATATGCCAGTATAAATAAATCTGAATTGCTGTTCTCCATCCAAGCACTCTAGCTTGGTGAACCAACTAGCCAAGTAAGAGAAGTAAAATGGTTAAGACTTGGTCCAGGCAAAGCTAAGAAAGTCAAGAAAAGGAGAGAGAGCCATTACAAGAAAAATATAACATAAATTCCCATCTTTTCTCTTCTAAATATTCATGCAATTTTTAAAAAGCAGACCGTCATCTGCCATCCCAACACTTCTTTCTCTTACTTTCTATTTCAGTAGTTCCTAAAGTCACAAATGTTGGACAGAGCAGAACAAAACATCCACATGTGGGTGGGCCTGTAGACCTCTGCATGTCTCAGCTGTGGGGATGCCCACAGCTGCCTTGGGGCCAATGACACATAGATGCTCAGGACATGTTTGCTCAATGAAAGTCTGAATGGCTGAAAACAGCAAAAGCTTCTCAGAAACCTGGGAACCCGTTGGGGTAGGGGTTAGAATCCTTGGGAGTGAGTCACCCTCTTCTCACCAGTGAAGGCTTTCCCTGCCTCTCATCTGTACAGCAGTCCACATGGAAATGAAGGAAGGGATAGAACCACTATTTGTGAGCTGCTTCTCGTTCAATCAGGATTAAAATAAAAGCAGAGAGCCTCTCACACTGGAGAAATGGAGAAGGCAGTCTTTAATTCATGAAAATCAGCATCTAGGAAGATCAGGAGGATGATACTTCTGTTTTCCACAAGCCACTCAGGGATGGCTATGGTTACAGTAGGTCAGGCCATAGGATGGCTTGTTATTGTTTAACATGTCTGGAAGAGTCATGGTGTTCCAGGTGCACTGTCAACAAGCCTGTGACACTGACCTGGCCCACAAGTTTCAGAAACATATAGTCAAAACATGGGGAACGGAGGGGCAGAAAGAGACTAAACCTGTACTAAATGGATTTTTCACTTTAATTTGCAGCATTTTCCTCTTTGCCTGTACTGCATCTTAGCTCTAGAAGGTATGACCTCATCATCAACCGTGAGAGAGATGGAGCGTCGATAGCCTACAAGACCTCCCTGTGCTCAGCAGTTAGGAACTCCCTGAAGACAAAGCAAACAGCAGAGTTGTGGACACTGAGTCTTCTCCAACTGCAGAAACAGGTGACACTCATCCCAAGATGGGGAAGCCATGGCCTTGGCCACATGAAATGCTGTTTCTTCTACTATCCAGGTAATAGATTCTTGTCTGTTTGAGGGTCCAGGTAGGTCTATTTCCTACCAATAACCATGTATAACTATATACTTCCCCTTCTATAGCCAGAACTAGGAGGAGTGAGTGAGACATATACTGCAGGCAGTAATTATAGAGATGTGATGGAAATGGTCATTACTCTCTACTGTTGCTGGCTAATATTCCTTGACTAGGCTGGATTTTGTCCCCTGGCACAAAATCAAGGACTATTCTTTCTGTGGTCTTTTATTTAAAATGTGTGCCTGTCCTCCTCTGCAGGAGAACATTACTCTTATCTGCTGACCAGAGGAGAACAGATGCCTAGGTGTCTGGGCATGGACCTATTTTTAAAGATTTATCCCTTTTCTATTAATCTATTATAGTAAAACTTCCATGTTATGTCTTTCCAGTTGTATCTCGGGCACCTGATCCTTTTCTGAGATGACCAAGATGGAAGCTTTCATCTTTGCAATGTCAAAAAAAGAAAGAGTCTGAAGAAAATCATTCCAGAAGCCACTTGTGGAATGACTCCTTGTTTCATGGCACTGTCCAATGACCTCATGAGATAAAGCTGTGGGAGATGAAGGAACCAGGGATAGTTCTTGATTATTCAAACCATGGATTTTCTTGACCCCTGGAGTTTCTCTACCTGCCTCCTGGGTCCTAGGTCATTTTCACCGGCACCAGAGGGAAGGCAGAAAAAATGAAGGGAGATAAAATTTAAATGACCCAGTTCTGCCACCTGTAAGCAGCTCAGCTTGCAAATATATAAGGGGAGGCAGTTGAGGCTCTTCTGTGGGTTTCAATTCTTTATGTTATTCTTGTCCCCCCTGCTGCCAGGCAATATCGAGTGGGCTGCATGGAAATGATCTGTGGGATTAAATAAGAAAAGAGGGGGGAGCTTCCTCCAACAGTAGCTTCTTCAAAGAAAAAGAAAGAGAATTATATGCTCAGTGGCAGCATGCCACACAGAGTAGTCCAAATTTTATTAAACAAACTCCTGTTTGGAAGCATCTTATCCCCTTGGAACTAAAGTAAAAGGGATGCTGAGGCCATATTTAGAGTAATTATAATGCAGAAGATGCACTGATTGTCATAGCAGCACAAAGAAAATGAGAAAGTATTCTTAAAAGATTATGCCAAGGACAGCAAAAGCAGAAACAAGCAAAGACTGGAAACCTGAAAGAATAATGAAAAGAAAGAAAAACAAATTAAGACCTGTAAATCCACTGTCACCAACACAGGTAGGATGGCACAGAGCAGATGGAACCCTAAAGAAGAAGAAAATATACTTCTTCCTCTGAGCTTATAAAATAGGATGAGTTGGATTATGATCGCCAATGTCCTGTTTTGCTTTGTGGTAGACACCGTGATGTGCCACTCAGATACTCTTGCAACATAAGACTTATATCCCAGCTGCTGAGAGTGCTGGTGGCAGAGAACTTTCAGCCGTCAGACTCTTTGGAAATTGTTTCCACAACAGAGAGTCATTTTGCCTTTCAGAGACAGCCCATATCCAATGACTGACCAGGTAGGAATATAAGGCCTGGCCATCTTGGCCTAATAGGGGTCAGCTCTGAAGGGTCATTCTAGACCCAGGGCTGCCTGTGTGTTTGGCTGAGGCTATCTCAAGGTCTGCATCACAGCTCGACTTTTTCCCTTCTTCAATACATCCCACAAATGTTGATCCCAAGAGTACTCCTTAATAAATCACTTGCATGAAGAATCTCATTTCCAGAGTCTTATCCCTTGGAAGCTCAAAATGCAGGGGTCACTTCTTTTACTTCATCCTGCCTGGGACACATATAGCTTATCACTTTTTCTAAGCTGAAGATTCACTTTTGTGCATGAGGTTGGTATATACAAGAAAAGAAGCTATGAAACACATCAAGAAGAAAGGCCTGTTGTGGAGGTGGGGGATGTAGGAGAAAAAAGGCTTTCAATGAGCTCAAGAGAAGTAGAATACAGAGATTTGATTTCAAATTTAATATTAAAAGAAGCAGTGTTGAAGTAACCATAAGGAACATGGAGTACCACAAAGTCACTACAGTATTCAAAAAATGTTTATGGCACCCATATGAGGTCCAAGCATTGTGAAGGGAACAGTGAAGCGGGCAGCATGGTATTTGCCTGGGAAAGGCAAGGGGCATAGTCTGTATGAGTTCTCTGCCACAGCTGAATTCATTAATGGGAAAGTAACCTTTTTGGGGGTGAGCCTAAACACATGGTACTTTCTACTTGGGAGAACTGTTTGTGATACAATCTCAGAGAATGTATGCTACCAGATAAAGATATCAATAGAAGAGAGACTGGGCTAAATTATTGATCTATCTGGGCATACTCACCACTGAATGGCATTAGACACAGCCTTTAGACCCTATGTTTGAGAGAACTAAGCAAGAAATAGCTCAATCAATGGAGATTCATGAAAACAAGATCTTCTTGAATTGTCTTATAGGATTTGTCCATCAATTGAACTGCCCCCAAAATTAATATAGAGCCAAAAATAGAATAGTATGTAGCTGTTTTTAAAAATATTAAAAGAAAAAAACAGTTGTAGAACAGTGTGTGTAGTAGTGTACCTCCATTGTAATCAGCAAATACATATATGGTATCAGGTACTACATCTGATGATTTCACAATTACTAACTTATTTAATACACAAACACCTTTTGAGAAATTTACAACTATAGTCCCCATTTTCCAGGTGAAGATGCTGAAGCAAAGAAAAGTTAATTAATTTACCCAAGGTCATAGAGTTAGTAAGTGGTTAAGCCAGGAATTGAACCGATGAAGAATCCATGCTAACCACTATGTCAGGCTTTCTCTCACTTTTCTATGATGCCCGCACAAATAAAAAGCATATAGCAGTTAATTTACCTCCTTTCCCATTGCCACATTGAAGTTGGCCCTTGCAAAGAGGAAGTGCAGTGACACCACCTGACATTTGGATGATGTCCCAGGGTTTTCCATGTGTTTTTCAGAGGTGTGGCTGTCCTTACAGTGCTTCACAAAATTTTCAGTGCTCCTTCTTCAAAAACAGTAGGATAGCCCTCCTTCACCCTCTGAAGTTAGTTAGGCGTGGGCATGTGATCACTTGGGCTAGTGAATTTTGAGCAGAACTTAGGCGAATTATAAGGTGCCTTGCACCCTTCCTCTATGTTCCTGGGTCAGTGAGTAAATAGAAAAAGCAGATCCCCTTACTGACCCACACTAAACATGTAGAGCAAATGAACAACTCATCTTTTCAAGCCTCTGAAATGGGACTTATTTATTAGTGCAGTATTACCAAGACCATCCTCACCACTATAATTGTTTATTTTCCTTCCACAGAGAAATTTAATGACTTGTCCATGGTCACATACCAATAAGATGAGAAGCCCTTTAGCAAGGAGAAATTGAGGGATGGGATCATTTGAGAGAGAGAGAGAGAGAGAGAGAGAGAGAGAGAGAGAGAGAGAGAGAACAACTCTAGCAAAGTTCAGAAGGCAAAAAAGTATATTTGAGCAACCGCAAATGTTATGTATGTGGGGTACATTAAATGGCTGAATAGGATAAAATCAGAGTGCTGTATGCCACATGAATAAGGAGATCATTTTGAACTCACTAAATATGTTTATGAAAAGTCAGTAAACGTGCTGGAGCAAAGGACCAGAAGTTTCAGAGTAGACATAGGGTGAGCACAGATGCAGCACATGTCATGGTCAAGGCCAGGACATCATCAAGATTTTTCTACCAACCTGCCCAGTTCCTGATGTAGCATAGTCCTTTTGTTGACATACAGATTGAGACTATGACTTGATTTCATGGGAACCAGCTGGACTGACCATTCCCATGCAATCTGCTTTCACCTTTGGTGCCTTGGCCACTATCAGAAAATGCAAGGTCTTCCCAGAGAGAGCTGGAACTTCCCCAACTTTATTTTTAAAAAGAAGGAAACAAAAGCTTCCAAGGAAATGTTTATCCAGTCATGATCCTGACTGAATAACCAGCAAGCCATCTAAATTGGCTGATCCACCAGCAGAAATGAGACAAGGCCATACCAGACAATTCAGCCAGAGCATCTCAAGACAGTATTGAGAGGAAGAAGCCCTGTTGACTAAGGATCAGTCAATCAGATATTGCCATGCCTTACAGTTGGAAGAGCCCAAAGAGCTGGCACCAAGATTTGCCTGGTAAAGTGCTGAAAAGTAAGAACAGGGTTTTTTTGCTTTTTTTTTCATGAGAAATTCTGCTGCAAGAAACAGAAAAAGTGGGTGTCCCAGCTCTATACAAATATGCACAGGGATACAAAATAGAATCTAGGTTGTTCTCTTGAGCCAGTACCGATGACTATCAGGCTGCACAGTGGTAGAAGCCATCCTGCACTGAATAAGCAGTATTTTAGGAATTTCGGAATCTGGGATTGGTTTCACTGCTTCAATAGGGTAGAAGCCTCATGCACCCATGGGCCCACACAGCCAAAACCCTTCCATGTTGGACCAGGCCTTTGAAAAATGGCTGTGCTTTCATTCCTGACCTGCATCCTAGAGCCCTTGCTAAGGCCCTGCCATGACTCTCTCAGCCCTTTGAGGATTCAACTCCTGCATCTTTGCTGACCCTTTCTTCACTTATCTAGAATGTGAGAGAGCTTATCCTTGATCTGAACTGATCCGGCCCCAGGAACTTGGTGCTGCAACTGCTCAAATCTGGCTTTGCCAACGTTTGGAGATTCCAGATGCTACTGTTGCAACTTACCCAACAGAGAGACGGCTGTGGCATTAATGCCATCCTGCATCAAGCCAGTGTTTGCTGTGACACTACAGGTGTGATTTGAACTGCTGTCCCCTTCCCAATGGAGCGAGGGAAGCCCATAACCTTGTTCATTTCCCTTTCCCAGGTACTGACCTCTCCTAACCTCCTTCCATTTCCAAAATGTGCTGCTGAAGTCTCAGCATGCCTGGAACTAAGCATGACTAGAATATAAAGGATCTCAGAATAGAGTTGCTCTGGTTTAACTGGCATAAAAAAACTGAAGACAGAATCGTTTTTGCGTGTCATTTTAAATCCATGCTGCAGAATGCCCATGTAGAGAAACACGGGGTGTAAATTAGGAAATCTCAGCTCTTGCATTGTTTTGGGTAAACACAATGGAAAAGTGAAATGGGAAATAGAGAGCTAATTGATGTAGAAGAGAGAAAAACAGCAATCTTTTGCTGCTAATGTTCTGTGGGTGAACACCACATGCAATATGCAACAGGAAGGGAAAGAACCAGCCCACTGGGGCAATAATGATGCCCTTGGTGTGAGAAACCTGAAGCGGGGTGGCCTTCATGGAGGCCTAGTGGGGCTTTAAAGTGGACAATGCCCTCACCAAAGAGAGCATTTGATTTTTCTCTAGGCTGGGGACTCTCTTTCCGGTGGCACTTGGCCAGGAAACATATTTTCCCATCTCAATGACAGGACTTCCTGGGGGAAAATAAATAGTTCTTCCCAACAGGAACAAAAGCAAAAGGAAATGTAGTTATGCAATAAAAACAGGTAACCAGAGAGCAACCAAAGAAGTTCTCTTCTGCAGGTGACAATGTGATTATGCATGGGGAGGGGGAAGGGTGGAAAGCAAAGGAGAAAGAGGGCATGAACTTGAGAGTTTATAAGGGACAGGTGCAATCATGGGATACAGGATATATGCAGAAGGGTTAGAAATCTAAGATAATATATAAGAAAAATAAAATCAGCAAGAAATAAATGGGTTGGACACAGAGGAGGGTCTGGCTACAAAGCTGTCACCAAGTCCTGAGTGAGAATGCTTTGAGTGTTAACTGTGTCATTTGGCTATGGTGTAAAATGGATCTCGTTAACTGCTAAATGGGTAAATATGGCACATATTTATTAAATAAATTGTTTTGTTTAAATTTTCAATTCAAGAGCCTTTGTCAGTTTCAGAAATACTTTTATTCTCTTAGGTTCATTAACCTTCAAATTGCTACTCTACTTCCAGACAATGATTGATATTAATAATAATACAGTAATAAGAATGATTAATTACA
>PVKZ01003884.1:0-108542 GCA_004027375.1 Macroglossus sobrinus | reverse complement strand
TACATTATCGGACTTAACTCTCACAGTAGCCCTCTGGGCTTAGATTTCCTCACCACTGTTCTACAGATGAAGACTCAGAAAGGCTAAGTGACTTACTCAAGGTCACAGGACGGCAGGAAGTATTGGAACAGGGACTCAGGTCTGACCTATATTAGGTGGAGGGTGTGCCTCTGGTTTGAGTGGTGGGATGCATAGCTCTTCCTACTTCTAGGCAACCTCCCCCCCCACCCCGCCCACTGTACAAAAGAGGATACTGAAGCATGGGGAGGGAAGAACTCATCTGCTGACAACGTAACAAGTGGATAGTAGAGCTGGGACTTGAACCCGGATTTTCAGACTGCTTCCTGCTCCCCTGGCTGCCTGGTGGACACGACTATACAACAGGGCAGACTTCACCTTGGGCGTTTTAATCCACTGGGCTTTGTGGTGTCTTATGACTTCATGGGACATGAAACTGTAGGGTTGGGAGAGCAGGGAGGGACCTTAGAGATCTGCTCCTCTGACTCCCTATTTGTCCTGATGAGGAATTTTTTTTACTACTGAGGCAACACTGGTTTATAACATTGTATAAGTTTCAGCAGTACAGCCTTATAATTTGACATCTGTGTATACTGCATTGTGCTCACCATCAAAAGCCTAGTTTCCCTCTGTCATCATACAATTGACTCTTTTGACCCATTTTGCCCTCTCTCCAACCCACTTCCCTTCCGGTAACCACCAATCTGTTGTCTGCCTCCGAGTTTGTTTTTGTTTTGTTTTGTTTATTTTATATATATATATTCCACATATGAGTGTGATTCATACAGTATTTGTCTTTCTCCCTCTGACTTATTTCACTTAGCATAACACTCTCAAGGTCCGTCCATGTTGTCACAAATGGCAAGATTTCATCTTTTAATGGTTGAGTAGTATTCCATTGCGTGTGTGTGTGTGTGTGTGTGTGTGTGTGTGTGTGTGTGACACATCTTTATCCATTCATCCATCAGTGGACACTTAGGTTGTTTCTATATCTTGGCTAATGAGGATTTTAAGGCCTAAAGAAGACAAATGACTCACAAGGCCCCTTTGATGTCAGAAAGTCCAAGCAGCCTCGTGATCCAGGGCCCCTTGAATTCTCAGACCCTATTGACTCCGGCGATAGATCTCATTTTGATAATAAGGAACTTGGAAGTCAAATCAGAGCAGATTGGAAACTGAGTTAGAATGAGGAGCTTCCGCACAGATCTGTCAGATGCTGAACACAGGGAGGAAGGAAGGAAGGAAGGAAGGAAGGAAGGAAGGAAGGAAGGAAGGAAGGAAGGAAGGAAGGAAGGAAGGGCTGCCAAGCAGATTTCTACCTCTTACCTGATTTCCCTTCCTCTGCTCCACCTCTTGATATCAAATGAATCTACTTAAAACAGCCTTTGCTGTGACATGGCCCTACACAGAGGCCCCCAGTGCCTCCGCATTGCCTGGATAACTTAGGAGCCCCCTAAATAATCTCCTCCATTCCCCAGAAGCTGGCCTCTCTGACCCTGCTGCATGTGGTGACCTCTTCAAAATGTAAATCATGCCACTCTCCTTCAGAGGCTCTCTGTCACTCCCAGGAAAAAGTCCAGAATGCTTAACTCAGGGTCTTGACCATGAGGTCTGACCTGGGCCAGCTTTCCAACCTCAGCTCCCACCAGGCTCTCCCTTGCTCTGACTCCAGCCTCGCTGGCTTCTCTTGGGTCCCCACAGTGCCTGTCACTGCAGGAACTTCCCAGGCCATCCCTCTGCCTGGGGCACTCCAGACCCTACTCTGCCTTGCTAACTCCTGCACATCCTTTAGATCTCAACCCATTGTCACTGCTTCGGGATGGCCTTCCCTAACTTCCCCAGATAGAGTCTGTACCGTGGGTCAGCTGTTCTCACAGCCACTGGACAGCCCCCAGCACCACACTGTCCCCTTTGATTGTATGTGGCATCTTCAATGTCTGTCTCCTGCCTGAACTGTGAGCTCTAGGAGAGCAGGGGTTGTCTTATTCACCTTTGCTAGCTGGGCACTGAGTATGAAGCCTGGTACCCACTCTGCACTGTGTAAGTCTTTGCTGAATGATTGAAGACATATATTAGGCTGCTCTTTGAAATGGATTTATTCATCCAACGGGTATTTATTGAGCAACTGCTAAGTATCGGGTCTGGTTGCCACACTCCACAGTGGTGAGCCCTCTGCCTTGGAGTCCCTGCCCTCAGGGAGCCTGCAGTCTACTTGGAAGAGGCAGATATTAAACAGATAAAGAAATAATGCAATGTGAGGTGCAGCTAAGTGCTATGCAGGAGTAAGGAAAGGGCAGTGACTGTGTGTGTGTGTGTGTGTGTGTACGCGCGCGCGCGCGCGCGCGCGCATGGCGGGGTGATTGCCAATTTAGATGGGGTAGTCAGGGAATGCCTCTTGGAGGAGGTGACGTTTCATTTCAGTGATGAGCCACGGTTCCTGAGAGACACAGGACCCTTTCCTCTCTCAGACTGTCTGGACCCCGGTGTGTCAAGGTATGTCAGTCCCAAATCCCCCAAACCCTTCCTGCCCTCCCAGGGCAGGAGCCAGGAAACCAGAAGAGGCCTTTGGCGAGGCTTTGGGGGCGGGTGCGAAAGCCCAAAGCTGCTCTTCACAGCAGCTGTGATTGGACTCTCTCTGCGTGGAGAGAGGCTGCGATTGCTTTGTGCAGCGAGGACTCGCTGATTGTGGCCCGGCGATTGGCACCCACAGACCGCGGCCGCCAGGGTTTACCGCGCACCCCCAGCGCCACGGAGGGCCGTGCGCAACACGCCAGCCCAATCTCGCTTCCTATATTCAGAGTTGATTAGACGCTATTTCTGCCTGGATTTTCAGAAGGCTCAAGAGCTTTTTTAATCACTACAGTGGCTCATTACGGTTTTGCAGTGACACTCATGTCCTTCAGTTCTCTTCTCAGATTAGATTCTATAGTCAGATGAATATTGGATGATTTCATTACATACAAATGCAATCAACAGTTTTGCATAAATTTCTTCTCTTTTCTTGAGTTTCAATTGACCCCAGCACCCATGGTGGCAGGCGCGATCCACATGCAAATGAGCTAGGTTTGCAGCGCGGAGAGGGGCCGGGAGGAGGCGGGCCCTTACGCCAGCCCGGGGTGGGAGCGATGGGAGCCAGCCTTGATTGCTCAGGCTTTGGGAGAGGCCCTGGGTGGAGGGGGCGCAGCTCCAGGGCAGCCAGTGTGGCCGAGGGCACCCCTGTGAGGGATGACGTTCCTGCAGGTGAACTGAGCACAGGGATGCTCAGAGCGGGGCAGGCTCACTCTCCGGGCAGAGAACCCAACGGGGAGTTTCAGCCCTGGAAGCTGGCGGTAGCGATGTGCTCAGGCTGCTTGGGCCAGCGCTATTTGATACCTGATATGGACATGTTTCAATATTTTAATAATTGGTTGGAGTTTAACAGTGCATTCCTGCTGGTTGTTAGCTCTGAGCCAATGAATGCTGTTGTCGTTATCATCATGGACAGCTTCACCATCATCATGTCTCCTGAAGGGCTGCAGCCCGTGGCCACCAGGACAATCAGCCAAAGTCAAAGCCAGTCTCGGCCCAATGAGAAAGTGGAGCCTGGCCAGTTGCCCTGATGTCACTTTCTCAATTTCTCTTTTTTTGGGGAAGGGACAGAGAAGCAGGATCTTCTCAGAATGCCTCCTTTATCCGGAGACTGAATCCTTTCTTACACATTCCTGTGAAGAGGTATGTGGCAGCCTGGGCTTGTTGTCCCCTGTGGGTGAGACACTCCCTCCCTGCAGCAGCAGCCTCTTCTGCTTCCTCTGCTCCTTGCTGACAAGACGCTTCCATGAGCCCCCCTGGGCCTGGCCCTGTGCTCTGTCCGGGCCCACGACCCACCTCTCCTCCCTCAGCCCACGACACTCCCTGAGGTCAGCAGTGGGGACTGTACTCTGAGGAGTCACCCTTTTCTAGGGCTGGTCTTCTAGGGCTGCAGCTTCTCCTCACAGGAGGACAGTGTCCAGCCTCCCACCCGGTCTGTCCACCAGTGGTGTGAGGTGAGGGGGAGAGGACCAGGGTGAGAACTTTGGACCCAAAGGTCTGCTGGGACAGGAGTCTGTGCATCTCAAACCTCACTGCGTTCAGCAGGTTTATAAACCCTCCCCATTTAAACAGAGACATGACACAGAGCAGGATCAGGGACCCAGAAGGAGACATGTGCACACACAAGAAGTCAGGTACCCATCGAGGATGTGACCTGGACTACAGTCGTCATCATCATGGACAGACACGACAGAACCCTCAAGTGGATAAAGCCAGAGCTACAGCCGTGGGTGTGAATGAGACACATTTGTGCTGCCACAGCCCCAAGCTCAGGCCCCCGCCTATCACTGCCCTCACTCAGCTCCCTAGATCGGGGTTACAGAGATCCAGAGTACAAACTAAAGCAGGAGCGCCCAGTAAGTAATGCTCCCATGTTGCTGGTGGGACCACAGGTCTGGAGAGGGGACGGCTGGGCATAGAGCCACACAGCACAGAAGCCAGAGCCCCTCGCTGCAGTCTGGGGGCTGCTTCCCTAGTCCTCTGTCTGTCCTTGAGGGCCACTGCCTCGTCATTCTGTCCTTCTGTGTGCAGTCATGAGGGGTCTTTCTTCCCCCGATGAATGGACTCACCTCTCACTGCTTGGGCATCTGGCTTCTGCTGCTGCTCAGCCTCCCCAGGCCCCCTTTTCTGTGCACCTCTATGTGCGTTGCTCTCCCCTGTCTCCCCCTTTCTCCATCCTTGCGTCTTTCTCTGTCTCTGTGTCCCTTCCTCTCCTTTCTCTCTTTCTGCCCCGTCTGTCTCCTTTTCTCTCTGTCTGATTGCTTGTTCCCTTTGCCAGGCCACACCTGCTCGTGCTCTCAGTGCCTGTGTTCCCAGAGCCGGCCTCTGATGGGATTGGTAGATCTAAGGTTCCAGGCTGCGCCCTCCCCCAACCCCCTTGCCCCCACACCTAGAGCTCTGGTGCCTGGAAGGAGGAGGTTGGGGGAGCAGGTTGGTTTCTAAATTCTTCAGAGCTTTCCCGTGGTGGCCAGCACTGGGCCATCCATTTTCTCTCCCAATCAAGGACAGCAGGAAAGTAGCCATGTCACTTTCATCACAGACCTATTCTAACTCTGGCCTGGAAGAGGGTGCTGAGATATGGGGGCAGGTGGGGGTGAAGGGGGCTCCCACTGAGTCCTCGAGCAGACTGGGGTTATTCTATCTAGACCCCTGTCTTTAAGCTGGGTCCAAATCTGCTGCTGTCTATGGCAGGCTACCCCCATGGGGATTCCCCTCCTGCCCACCGTCTTTCCAGCTCCTCCCGGCAGAACGACCTGTTGCCCCAATCCAGAGGAAGTCTGGTCTGCACCCACCTCGCCACCTCCTCTCTTTTCCGTCTTCATCTCTCTCTCACCCAGGCACAGAGGACTGCTTTCCTTGGATTCTCCTGCTTTCCAACCCCAGGCCCAGGCACACTCAGGATAGAAAGGAGGGAGCTGGGCTCTAGAGGCTGTGCCGAATCCCAGCTCTGCCACTTGCTAGCTGGGTCATCTCAGACAACTAACTTAACCTCTCTGAGCCCAATGTCCTCATCTGTAAATAACACTCCTTTCCTTGCAAGGTTGGCATGAGGATCGAGTGAGTAATTTACATAAAAGTACCTGGTATAAAGCTGGGCACAAAGTAGACATGCAATAAAGTATTGGTTATGAATAAATGAACGAATTAAATGATGAATGAATAGGAAAATTCAGACAGGCAGAAATAGGGCACGGAGAAGGAATGCCAGGTGTCAGGAACAGCGCAAGCAAGGGCACCGGGGCAAGAAGTCTTGGAGAGGGAATGGGGAGCCATGAGCGCTTAGCACAGATGCAGAGTGCAGAACCGCAAAGAGAAGTCTCAGGTAGCGGGGAGAGGACTGGCCAGAGGATAAGGAACTTACTGAGTGTCAGTGATGCACCAGGCAACTAAGACTCATTATAGCAGTGGCTACCAGGAGGGCGGTCCACGCTGAGGACTTTGCGAGCATTTCCTTATTTCCTTATTTAGTCTTCAAAATGTCCCTCTGAGGGAGATGCTATTATTCTTCCCACTTTATTATTCCTCTCAATTCAGGAATTGAGAAATAAAGTGGTTTTCCTGGGGCACACAGCTTATAATTGTTCTAGCCAGGATTTGAACTCTGGTCTATCTGACTTCAAAGCTTGTCCTCAGTCCCATTCCAAAGGGAGGAACCCCACAATTTCTAGGCCATATGAATAAAATGGCTTAAAGAGACTTTGGGTTAGTGAAGGAGAGTAAATAAAGGCATAATCGGAAGGCCCAGATATCAAGAAGATAGAAACTTGGCACAATTGAATCAGGGAAGACTTCCTGGAGGGAGCCGGGTACAGAGGCAGAGAGAGAGCCCACAAGTGAGGCTGAGGCAGCTCAGGTGAGGGTAGAGGTGGGGTGTAGGCTGTCACCATGGGTGACACTGGAACACAGAGGCTCTGCTTGTCTGACTGCCTGGGGCTGGGGCTCTTGACCTGGATCTGCTTTTCACTGTGGTCCATTTCCTTGGTCCCACCTGGCCCAGCTTGTGCCTCCTTCTTGCTGGTCCCCAGAAAAGTGGGGAGGGCAGGATTCCAGCGACTCCAGACCTGGGCCCCATTCCCAGCTCTGCTGCCCTCTTGCTGCAGGACTATGGGAGAGCTGACTCCCCTTTCAGATTCTTTCTCCACCTGTGAAATGGGGCTAACTGTACCAACAAGCTGGGTGCAAGTTGAAAGTTAGAGGTGAACATTGCCAGCACGGGGCCAGATCAGAGCAAGTTCTGAGCATTGTTTCCTCATCTGTACAATATAAGCTCAGGATCCCTTATCTAAAACCTGTGAAATCAAACGGTTTCAGAGCTTTTCTGATTCTAAAGTCTAAAACAGAACATCTCTTATATAGTGTATAGCTACCTCGTTGAGCCTGAGGCATTTCTTATACTCAAACTTATTCATATTTTTTTTCAATTAAAACATATGAAGGTTCGAACAAGGCAGTGAAATGAACACAAATAGCTTTTCTCTTTAGTTCAGGTCATTTTGGCACCATGTAATTCGACACGAAACCTATATACAACGTTGTGGTCACCAAAGATTTTAAGATTTCCATATTGTGGAGAAGGGATTGCGAACTTGGAGTATTTGCTCAATGGAGCTGACTAGTGGATTCAATGATTTAGCACACGCAAAGCATTCAGGGACATGCCCAGCACATTGTGAGTGCTCAAGACATACACGGTATACAAAGGGCGCCTCCCTTGCTCAAAGCCCTCCCGTGGCTCCCATGTCCTCAGGGTAAAGTGCAAGCAATTTCCAGCAAGGTCCTTTGTGACTGGAGCTTGAACTCCAGCTTCGGGTCTTACGTCTGCTCTCTCTCTCTCTCTCTCTTTCTCTCTCTCTCTTCTCTCTCTCTCTCTCTCTCTTCTCTCTCTCTCTCTCTCTCTCTCTCTCTCTCTCTCTCTCTCTCTCTCTCTCTCTCTCTCTCGACAGGCTGTTGTTGCACTTGCTGTGTCTTCTGCCTGACATGCCCCCTACTCCCTAAACTGTTTCATCCTGCAGGTCTCACAGCCCTCACCTAAGCACAAACCACATGCCAGGAAGGGTGCCGGTCTCCACCAGACTGTGATCTCTGGGAGAGCTGTGGCCATCTGCACATCCTTCTCCAGCATACAGTAGATGTTGAATGAATGAGCATTCTTACTCATAAATGGCGTCATTAGCTCAGGGGCCAAATACATGTTTGTCGAATGAATAAATGAAACACAGCTCTGGAAGGAAGATCCCACCCCATATGCATGCCAGGAGAAGATTCTTGGAATGTTCTTCTCTTCCTCTCTCACTCCCTTTCCAGATTTCATATGTGATTTTTTTAAAAAGGGGCCCAGATCATGCAGGGGGCCAGTGAGACCTCTAGGATCGCAAGGGCCTGGGGAGGTAGCTTTAATACATTAGGCAGAAACCACTTGTCCAGGGTTAATAGAGGCCTCTGGGGCCTGGGGAGCAGGGGGAGGGGTGAACGGGGCCTCCAGCATTCTGGACAATTGCTATAAAATAAACTTCATAATCAGGTAAATGCGTTTGTGCGGGTGATGGTTCCCGTGCAGCTGTGGGCGTCCCCCTGGCTGGAGGGGACCTGTCTAATCTCAGGGTAATGAAAACGTGGGTCCAATTACGACGCAGGGCTCAGGCCTGGGCTGGGCCGGAGCAGGGGAGCTGGGCCCCTGGCAGCGGAATTAGAACATTTAAGCTGTCAGGCCGAATCCGGGAGAGGCCTGATTACCTGGCCTGAGAAGGGGCCACTTTGGTTTGGTGTCGACTATAATTTCCTGGCTGCCGGCCGTGAAGCCAGGGGCCACCTTCTCTTCCCTGCGATGGGGGTCCAAGCCCTGCCTCTGTGACCTCTGAACCCCCTCCCCCCCGACCCACCCAGAGGGGCTGGCCTGGGCCTCCCAAGATGCCCACGTGGGGCAGAAAGAGGAACAGGTACATAAGTGACACATGCTGAGTGTGCGTGGACACAGGTTAAGGAAAGTGTGCACACTGGCTATGTGTGAATGACACGTGCACAGGAGGTGGATATGGTACATGTGGTTTGGATACATTAGGTATGTGTCAGTGACACAAGATGTGTCTACATGGATTATGTGCAGCTGATCCAGCAATGGGGCATGTGGGGGACTGCATGGGCTGTAAGGATAGGGTACCTGCATGTGGACAAGTGCACATAGCAGGGCCGTGTGTATACAGGTTACGTGTGGTGTGTGTTCACAGTTGTGTGTGCTGATCTGTAAGTGCCATGAGAGTCGGGATCAAGTCCACCCCAGCACCGAACTGGGTGCCTGACTGGGTGGATAGGTGTCGATTATGTAAATGTTGAAGGAATTCGTATCTGTGTGATAGGTACATGGGAGCTATGTGACACATGTATTAAAGGTAGCATATCGAGCCCGCATGGAATGAGCCATGTATGTGCGCGTGTGTGTGCGTGTGTGCATGTGTGTGTTTCTTGTCCCCTTTGTGTGATATAGGGGCATGAGTGGTGGAAGGCTTCAAGGGCCTGAACTGCGGAGTCGTACAGACCTGCACGTGAGGCCTGCCTCCTCCACTTAGAGACCGTGTGATCACAGGTAAGTCGTTTAACCTATCTGAGCCTGAATTTTCTCATCTATTAAGTGGATGATAAAAAGCATTTACTGAGCATTTACTACATGCCGGTACTGTACTATATGCTTCTCACTCATTCCTCTCTTACTAACTTTTCACAATAATCCTAATAGTAAGTACTACTGTTGCCTCACTTTGCGGGTAGGGAGACTGAAGCTCTCAGAGGTTGGTTATTGGTGAATCCAGGATTTAAACCCAGGGAATTTGACTTCAGGGCGAGCTTTTAAATGCCAGGCTAAACAGATAGTGCCTATTGCATAGGGTTGTCCTAAGGATTGAATGAGATAATCCAAGTAAAGCACCTGGCACTGTATCTGGCACATAGTAAGCGCTCTGTAGATGTTACTACTATTATTTGCACATGATATGTGTTTATGGGATCTACAGAACAGGTGCAAGGTAATATGTGGGAAACGTGCATACCATACATTTGTGTAAGACAGAGACACACTTGTAGGTATATTTGTGGGTATGCGCAGTATAGGCATACATTTACACAAGGTGTTTATGCATATGTGATGTATTTTCCATAATGAATACAAGACATGTAAACAAATGTTTTATGATATTATTAAGCAATTATGAATTTAGAAAAATGGCATCCTTGGGGTATGCGATATGTATAAGCCTACCCTGGCTGTGTACTTGTGAATTGAAGAATATATGTAAATGAGGTGCCATTAGATATCCGAAGTCATCATGGTCATAAATGTGCACATTTGTGTGTGCATAGAGGTGATACACACCGATATATAGATCTACATGGGGTGGATAGACATACTGTACGTATGCAATGCATCGCATGTAGTCATGTATATGCACACGTATGTATATACGCATAGCATGTATATATATATATATGTATATATATCTACACTGATGTAAACAGTGTATGTGTTTGTGTAATGCACATATTTGGGGGTTTATTGTGTATCCTTTTGAGACATATATATGTGCTTGTAATTCACGTTTTGTGCATCTTTGCCTAAACACCACCTTCTCAGTTAAAATACCCATAACGACCCTGTTTAAAACAGACTTAATTTCCAATGCCAGTCTCTTCTCTCTAAAAAAGGATCACTTCTATTTTCTCTAAAAAAGGATCTATATAATTCATTACTTTCTCCCTCACTCACTAGAACATAAGCTTCAGGGGGCCACGGCCTTTTCTCGGTTTCGTTCACCCCTGAAGTCCCGGTGCCCATCACAGGACGTGGCACGTTGGAGATGCCCAGCACAATTTGTGGAGGCGACCACAAGCAGATGTCTATGCGCCTGCAATGCAGCTCCGTGCGGCCTGTGCAGGAGGATGGAGCTGGGACGCGTGCGGTGCGTATAGCACAGCCGGGCGGCGGAGCACAAGGGCAGTGCCACCGACTGAAGGTGGCGCCCGCTCGCACGCACACGCGCGCTTCGGTGGTGTGCTCTGTGTACGTGAGGATGACAGACGAGCACCAGCTGCCGCCGGGCCAAGCGCCGGGTCACCTCCGCCCCTGCCCGTGGCCCCGGGTTCTGCACGAGGCCCCTCCCGGCCGCCGCCGTCTCCCGGGGCGCGACCCGGTGTGCCGGCGCGGCCGGCCGGGCTCCGGCCACTTCCCGGCGGCCCAGGGCGGGGAGCGGGAGCAGGAGCGGGGCCGCGGCCCGGCCGGGCGGCAGGAAGCGACGCATTGTTCGCGGGCCGCGGCCCGGGGCAGGGAGTTCCCGGCCCCGCGCGGACATAAAAGGAGAAAGCAGCGCCCGCGCAGCGGCCGGCCGACCCGCGGTCTGGGCGGCCGGAGGAAGCGCGGCCCGCGCTCCGCTGACCCCCGCATCCGCTCCGGGCCGGCCGCCCGAGGAGGTCGGCCGCGCCCCGCCCCTGCGGGCCTCCAGACGCGGGTTCGAGTCCCGCCCGAAGCCTGCGTTGCCTCACGTGTAAAATTAAAAACAAGACACTTTTTTAATTTAAAAACGTGATTGGACCTCCCTGGTAAATCCCCCACCAGCTCCCTCCATCCTGTGCCCCCACTCATGTTCTTTTGTCCCACTATAAACCTAAACGCAGTCCCTCGAGGGCAAAAGGTACACAGTAAAACGCAGGGGTCATGTTTATCTTCTAAAGCAAACCCAGTGCAGCTTGAGCGACACCCCTTTGTGCAAACAGGTCTGCCTGTGACAAGGACCCCAAAGACCCTCTTCGGGGTGGAACTTTGTCTGCAGGCACCTTTATGCATGGGGAAACTGAGGCCTGGAGTGAGGGAAGACTTGCTCAAAGTCATCAGTCTCAGAAATTGGATCATGCAGACTTTTTAGAAATCTAGGGCCTTTTCTCCTTGGTCTTAGAAGTGCCGCCAATTTGGTGATGGTTGTTGATTGCAAAATTCACCAAACATCACGGGTACTGATGTATATCTTTTCAAACCAGCTTTACACTTATTACTCATTTGAGGCTCATCCCCTCTGTAGGTAAACTGAGGCCCAGAGAGGTAACGTGTCTTGCCCAAGTTGGTTGGGGGCAGGGCGTCTTCTCCTTGGTCTATTTTAGGTGATAACATGACAACTCCTGTACCCGGTCTTGAGTGGGGTGGGTGTAATTTGTCTGAGGGTTAAGATGTAAACAAGGCAGGAAAAAGTAAGGGATTAGTAACCCCACTCCATTCCCGCCCATCCCAACAGACCCCAGCCCAGCCCAGCCCCCAGCCCCCAGCTCCCAGCACTTAGCTTTGCCTTCCTGGAAGGAAAAGACAGAATCTTCACCATTTCCACAGGAGCCTGGAGAGGTTAAGTGACTCACACCGGGTTAAACAGTGACATGACTGTGAGGCAGAGGCTGTCCCCCCACAGCCAAGCCCTCTTCTTCTGAAGAGAATCCCCTCCCTGAGTCCTGACATTTGGGGGACCTGTCCTGGGGTGCCTTAGCCGGCTGGGCCAGGATATGCTAACAGTGGAGAAATGGCCTTCCCTCCACCCCTGCCCCCACCCAGCCGGGAACCCTACACCGGGGGTAATTGAGATCAGATGCGGCTGTGACCCACGGAATGCAACCTGGAAGCATTTATTGTCTGGAAGGGAATCCAGGGCCCACGCTAGGCCGCCCTCCCTCCCTTGCTGTCTCCTCCCTAGGCGGCTGAAGGTGGACGGAGCCCTGAGGAGCCTCTGGTGCTGCCTGGGGGTTAGTGCAGCGGCCTTGATGAATACGACTGCTGAAAGCACCTTCCTGGCTTCCTCCTTCCTGGAGATACGGTTACAGGGGTCCAGACTTCCTGCCCAGCCTGCCCAACTTCACAGTGTGAATCTGCAGGCTCCCGGAGAGGGCAGCTCTATAGGCGCCCCATCCCCCTAACTGGGGCCACAGTGGCCCCATCTCATTCAGAGCTCAGCTCAAATGTCACCTCCTCAGGGAGGCCCTCCCTGACCACCCTTTATGAATTAGCCCACCTACTGGCAGTCTCTCTCACTCGGTTTAATTTTCTTCATGTGAGCAGTTGGTTCTTGTTTTTGCTTATAATAATGTTTCTTTTCTGATAACCACCCCTCACACACACAAGATTGTGAGGACAAGGACCTTGTCTTGTTCACTGCTGTGTCTCAGCGCCTAGAACCGTGCCTTGTGCATAGTAGGTGCTCAGTAAACGCCAATGGAATGAACAAAGCAGCGAATGAGCCCCCATCTTTAGCCTCTGAACTTGAAACTTGACTTTGAATCTTTTTTTCTGAGCCGAGGTTACCATCCTCTGGTTTGTCTCGCATCCTCTGCCTTGATTTCACGTTTCTGGTATAAAACTTCAGTTTCTGATGCTCATTCTTCTCCCTGCATTTTACTGTCTTGGGTTCTCATCTGGGAGCTGCAAGCTGACCTCCAGCCTCACATCTCTGATCTCTCTTCTCTGCCCTCGCCTCCCCAGCCTCTGCTGTGTGACCCTGGGAGAGTCTCTTGCCCTGCCTGAGCCAGCAGAATTCTTCTTCAAACAAAAGCTTGCATGGGAATCGCAGTATATGAGACAGATAAAAAGAGTGAATGGCGTGAGGCGGATGAGTCTTGAGCTCCTGGCTTTTCCCATGTTCCCTAGCGTTGTCCTCAGCACAACTTTGCAGATCTCTACAGCTTCAAAGAAACAGCATTGAAAATCTTGGATTTGATGGTTTCTTAGTCTCCGTTAGCTCCGTAATCCCCCAGTGCCATTTCTCAGATGTTTGGTTTTAAGTGTTCATTTAATGAGTTATCAAACATGAATGGGCCGCAATTGTGTGCCAGGCTTTCCTCTAGTCCCTGCTCTCCAAGCTCTTGTGTCCAGTTTCTGGTTCCCTTTTCTCATCCAACAGGTAGTCTGGGAGCACAGTTCAGGTTCCAGGGCCATGAAATCTCCGAGAACGTCAGCAGGCCGGCGGCGGCTAATCCCACACCTTTGCGTGATTTAGGAAAAGGCGCCCTCTGCTGGGCAGTTGCAGCTTTGCTGGACCACAGCTGACCATCAGAAAGTGCCCCCGATGGAAGAAAGAGGGGCCTATCTTCCAGGAGGACAAAGCCTCACGTTTGGGCGCAGGCTGGCCAGATTTCAGACCCCTTGTGTGTGCATAAACTTCATAGGTGGCTCTTTGGTTGAGCGACAGGTATGTGCTTGGTTTAATGCTCTACTGTAATTGTTTTGAGATTAAAAAATATTATTAAGCAAGCCGCTACACATTTTCATTTCACATGGAGTCCTGCAAATTATATAGCCAGTCCTGACTCTCCACATAGTCCTAGTTAGATGACAGCAGCCCCCATTACACAGAGGGGGAAGCGGAGGCCCAGGCAGGGTGAACTATCTGCTGGTGAGGATCCGTGCAGCCTAGCAGGGCAGAGGCTGGTCTGCCAGCTTCCAGCTGGGTGAGGCTGGACAAACAAGGCTCTAGAGGAATCAGAACTGGTTCCCACCTGGAGGTACTCTGGAGCAGGTGGGAGGGTCACAGGAGAGCATATTTAGAACATGAGGTGTGCAGGGCCAGAGGAAGTGCCCGGTCACATCAAGTGATGGGTGACTGAGGTGCAGGGCGGTGTGGGGGAGGAGTGACTCTTTCCACCAGGGCTTTAGAGAAGGCTTTTTGGAGGCAGTGACAAAAGACCTAACATTAAGGGATGAAGAGGATTTGAGCCAGGAGGGGAGGTGTCGGGCCTTCCCAAGGAAAGAGAAGCGGGAAAGAGTGTGGTCTGGGTGGGGAGTGGGAGCAGGGGGAGTAGTGGGAGATGGCCCTGGAGAGGCAGGAGGGAAGGGCCTCAAATGCCAGGGTGAGGGGTCTGGCCTTTATCCTCTGGATGGACTTGGGAGAGTCCCTACTCCCACTTTGATTAGAGCATCCATATAAATTTGGTCTCTGTTTTATATATGAGGTGGAAGCGGAAGTACTTAGGGTTTGGTTTGTAAAAAAAAGAAGTTGCCTCTACAAATATGTTTGAAAGCTATAGCTATTAAGGGTGAAAAGCCAAAGAAGGATTTAAAAGTCCCTCTGCCTGCTTCTGGCTCCCTTGCAAGGCTCACTCTTTACTGGGTGAAACCTGAGCCTCGGAGAGAGGCAGGTGCTGGCTCTGGATCACAGGCAATATCTAGAATTCAGGACTCCTCGATGGGGCTTTCTGGATGCCTCAGCTGCAGGAGCTCACATCCACTGGCCTCTAGGTGAAGCCTTCCCAGTGGGTGTGCATCCCCAGCTGACGGCTCCCTTTCTCCTCTTGCCAGCCTTCCTAGAAAAAGGCAGCCTATGCTGCCACCTAGTGGCAACTTGGAGGTAGGCTAGGGTGCACTGTTTTTTTCTGGTTCAGACAAGGGACCCGGTGCCGGAGGTGGGTGGGAGCGGCCTTGTTCTGGAGCACTGACCCCTTCAGGATCCTGGAACCATTCCGAATCTGTCTTTCCTATCTCACTCAGCACTCTAAGTGTCTAATCTGGAAGCCTGGGTGTTACCCTTAGCACTTCCCACTCTCTTATATTCTAAACCCAGTTCGTTCCCAAGTCCCCAAGTCCCATCAAGTCTGCCTTTTAGGCAGACCTGGGGCATGTCCATTGCTCTCCATCCCCAAGACCACGGCTCAGGTCCAGCCCCATGGTTCTCACCTGGTGTGCTGCAGTAGCAGCATTTGGTCCTCTCCCCACTTGGGCCTGCCTGCCGTCCAGTCTGCACCCAGAGGGTCCTTGTTAGAACCCACAGCTATGCACATCACTCCCTACTTAAAACCACTGACAGCTCTCCCCTGACCCCAAGACAAAACTCAGCCTCCTTCCTGAGAAATCCCTTTGGGAATTAATTGTCCCCTGCACACCCCCAGCTCCACCTCTCATGGTCCCCCTCTGCTTCCCCTATGTGGGCGGTATAGCAGAGTGGTTTGGGGGATAGACTCCAGTGTCTGGATGCCTGCTTTCAGACTGCACCTTTGTCATTGGCCAACCATGTGACCTCAGTCAGGTTACCCACCTCAGAGGATTATTGTGAGAATTAAATGAATAATCACAAGAGAAGCTGCATTAAGTTGCGGCCGGCTATAGGTTAGAGCACACAGTCTGCACATGAGACCGTCCTCACACCCGACGCCAGCTGCAAGCTCAGGAGGTGTCCAAAACCGCCCTTGGGTTCGATAAGTCACTGGAGAGACTCAGAAAACTCACGGAAAGCTCTTGTCCTGTTGGTTTCAGCTTGTTAAGGGAAAGGATAGAGATTCAGATCAGCCACAGGAAGAGCTAGCTATTCAGGGCAGAGTCACATGGGTCCCCACAGAAGTTCTGTGGCAGGAACTCACGCTCGTGGTCTCTTAAAGCAGTCAGGCTGCCTGGAACCCCAGGCTGCCTGTGATCCCAGCTGGCCCACCTCTGAGAAGCCAGTGCACAGAGGAAGTGACCTGTGCCGTGAGGCCCTGGAGGCAGCAGCAAGGATGCCAAGGAAGCAGGTTTCAGTCTCATGTGTCAGGATCATCCAGGAATGGACATTTCCTGGTGGGGTGGATGCGAGTGAGCTCAGCCCTCCAAGGTCTGCCACAGGGATGGGACCTGGCCTGTCCTGAGGTCTGGGCAGGAGCTGAAAGCAGGTGGAAACTGGGGCTCAGAGTCCCCCTGTCTGTGCCCAGCGTGGCTGGATCCAGGGTGGGGACAGGAGGAGGCAGAGCTGGCCAAGGCAGAGGCCAGTGGAGGAGCAGCGAGAGGCCTGCCTGCCTGTGGCCTCTGGATTGAGGCTGAGCTGTGCGTTCTGAGGAACAGGGCACTCCTGGGGTAGGGACAATTCATGCAAGGTGAGAATTTGTCATCTTGGTCACCTGGGGGCAGATACAGGGCCCCAAAAGCATTTCCCCCCAGTAGCCTCCTAGGGAAGGACCTAGTTAGTCGAGGTCCAAGAGTCCCAGATCCGGTTCTTTCTCTGCCTTGTGTCTTTGGGCCAACTCCTTCTCGCTCTGGGCTGCAGTCTCCTGGGCTATTCCATGGAGCTTTGGGCCCAGTAATCTGAGGCCCCTTCTACAGAGAGGCAGGAAGCGGGGGCGGGGGGGGGCGGGCTCAGAGAAGTGGCGTGAGGGTACTGAAGATCGGGTCAGCACTGATCACGGTGGCGTCTGTCCATGGGCCTAGGAACTAGTTCCTCCCTCGCTCCACTCCCTCTAAGCGTCTCCGCTGCCCCCCACACTGACCACAGCCTTTTCTTCTCCTTTTCTATTTTCAGACGTCCTAGAGTTCTGAGGAAAGACCCGGCCGGTTCCTGCCCGGGAACTAGAGCTGCTGAGAGATGCGTCTCCGGGGCGGTCAGGCCTGCAGCGAGTCTTGGGGCCAGGAGCTGAGAGCTGGGTCTACACCTCTGGCTGGCAAAGGGCCTTTTCCAGGGCTTTGCTCTGGCCCAGGCCCCGGGGGGCACCGGTTCCTGCTGGAGCCCAGACTGACCAGAAATTGGTGGCGGGTGGGGCTGGGGTGGAATGCAGTCCTGGCTCATGGCCCTGGAGGCTCAGCCAGACCAAGACCAGGAGCGTCTTGAGGGCTGTGCCTGGCTGAGCAGGGAGCCTGAGGCCAGGGGCTCCGTGAGTGGATTCTGAATTCTGGATTCAGTCTGATTACAACACCAGCTCTGCCCCTCACAGGCAGCCAGATAGATTGCAGGAGGCCAAAGCCAGGCTTCCTCCTCCCCTCTGGAACTATGACGATTTCCCTTGGGCCCTCTAAGAGGTGAGAGGGGTCACCAAAAGGGCATCCAGAATACTCCTTGTTTCCTTTTTTTCCCCACCCTTCCATGAACACATATTCTGAGGAGTGGGGAAGGCAGGTAATTCCCCGGGTCATGGAAATGGCCTCTGGGGAGGTGGGAGGAGGCACTGTTGTTCTTCTGCCCACCTCCCAGCCAGTCTGGTACCCAAAGCTTCCTCCTCTATGTCAGAGTCTGGGGTCTCAGGCTCCGGAGGGCCTCGTTCTCACTTCACTAACTCTGAATGACCTTGGGGCAAGTCTCCTGCACCATCTGGGGCTGGGTTCCCCATCTAGAACACAAGGAGACTGGTCTGAATTCCCCTCCAGCTCTAGGGTGCATAATTCCAATTTCCTGACAAGGGATGTTGTTTTAGATCCTGGGCTTGGGAAGCCTCGGGTCTGGTATGGCAGCCTCAGAGTGGTTCTCAGGTAGCCTGGGTGACTAGGGAAGAGGTAGAGGGGATGAAGGGATGGAGGCATCTCCGTTTAGGAGCAATAACTCCCCAGCCACAGTCTGGAAAGGAGTGTGCTAGAAATGGCAGAGATGGGGAGAGATAGAGTCAGCAAGAGGGTGATAGCAACTCAGATACAGTGAAACAGGAAGAGAGCGTCCAAGACAGAGATGAAGAGACAGGGCCACTTACAGACTGAGACAGACAGAGACAGACAGAAACAGAGAAACAGATATGGAGCCTAAGACAGAGATAAAGGCAGGAGAAGAAGGGCAAGGCCAGAGAAGAGTGGAAAGAGAGCTGGGGGACAGATTGTTTTTTTCCCTGGGTGTCAAGCCAGATCTTGCTTTTGTCTGCAACGTACCCATCAAATTTCCTCTAGGACTGGAACCCTCCCTGACTGGAGTGTAAATATCCTCCAGACCTCCCCTCTCTGGGGAGAGTCCATACAGGCTTGGGGTCTCTGAGGCTTTATGGTCTTAGGGTTTCAGGAAAGGGTAGGGATAAATAGTGGTGGTGGGGGTGGTCAGAGATGAATGAAAGTTATCACCTGTAGAGAGATGTGATTAGGGTGGGAGAAGAGCAAGGAGATGGAATCTGTAAATCAGATTCCATTTGATTCCTTCTGATTAACTCTGCGTCGCACTATTTTAGGGAACGATAGTGGGGAGAGGGTTGAGATAGTGAGAGGTGGGTCTTTAGGAGGAGATTTGAAAGGTGAAGAACTGAGTGGGACAAGGATGGGTTTAGTTGCGTTGAATTACGCTTAGTTAGGCTGAGTGTAGTTGGTTTGGTCTGGGTGGAGTGGAGTAGAGCTGTGTTATGTCATGTTGGGGAGGGTTGGGTTGAATACAACTGAGTTTGGTTGGCTAGAATGGCACTGGATTTGGGTTTGGTTGGGTGGAGCTGAGTTTAACTGGTTTGCCTTGAATTTAGCAGAGTTGAGCCAGCTTGGGTTGTGTTGAGATGGGCTGGATTGGGATGAGTGAAGTGGATTTCAACCAAATTGGGTTAGGTTGGATTTGAATCGGTCAAGTGGAAATAGAGCTGGGTTGACTTGAGTTGAATTTAGAACTGAAGTGGGTTGAGTTGAGTTGAATTAGGTTGGGTTGGTCTAGATAAGAAAGATAAAAGGTTCCAAGTAGACAGGAGTAAGAGGGAGTCCAGATCCGGTATAATCCAAAATATGCTGCCAAGAAAGGTGGAGTGAAAAATGCCAATAAGGAGAGATCTGGCGAGGGGAGATGTCCAAGGCTGACATTTAGGCAGGTCTGAGATGCTCTGATGTACCACTCTCCACTTCCACTTGGGTGGAGACTCACTACAGCTGGGATTCGCATCTCGGCCTAGGAGGAGAATATCAGAATCTTGTTACACGTATGTATGCGTGCACATATGTGCGTGTTCCCAGCACTCCTTCCCCACCCTTCATCTCTGTTTCTCTAAGGCTCACCTGCTCACCTGAGAGCTCCTTGACAGCAGAAGCCTCGAGCTAGCACCCCATCTGGAGGTCGGCCGACATGCCATCTCATGAATTTTGGTAGGATGGGTGCAGTGGAATTGAAAAGAATCACAGAGCAGTGAGGTTCACTCCTGTGTGCAGGGTGTTAGGTCCCCGTCCTGAGGGTGGCTTGGGGGAAGGGTCCAGGTGTGGGTGCTCTGAGGTGCCCACAGAGACAGCGCTCCTCTCCTCAGGGGATGGGAAGCTGTGGGCAGGTGGTTGACCAGTCTTTATTCATCATCCAATTCTATCTTGTGGTCCTGTGGTCTTGGCTGCATGGCTGGGTCCCCCCCCCCGGTGAATCACACACACATGCACACACGCACGCACGCACACACACACAGCACTGGGGCTTATAGTTGGAATTGCTGGAGCTCCTTCATTCACTCTTTCATTCTTGGCTTAAAAATCTGTAATTGTAGGAAATAGAAAATGCAGAGATGCTAGAGCTACAGTTAAACAACCAGAAAACCTTAGCCAAGTCATCTCACCTCTTGAGTGAGTTTCTTTAAGTGTGAAGTGTGCATAATGCTCTCCTACAGGGTAAAGGGGATAGTCAAATGAGATAATAAATATAAAAGGCTTTGTAAATGGAAAACAGATTGTGTGTGAGTGTGTGTGTGTGTGTAAACAAATTATTCCTTCACTCATTCATTCATGAGCTCATTTATTTGAGAACAACTGATACAGTGCTCTTTAAACATCAGGCAGTGTCCTAAGCATTTCACAAGAAGTAGCTCATTTAATCCTCGTAACAGCCCTATGAGGATGCTACTAGTTTTGTCCCCATTTTAAAGACAAGGAAACTGAGGTTAGAATGGGTAAGTAATTTGCTCAATACAGCATAACTAGTAAGTGGTAGAGCTGGGGTTCCCACTTAGTCCAGTTTGACTTCAGAGCCTCTCTCTCTCTCTCTCTCTCTCTCTCTCTCTCTCATATTTATTAAGTGCATTTTCCGTGTCAGGCCCTGGGTCCACTGGAAGGAACCAGATCTGGTCAGCGTGGCACGGTGGTTCTCTTGCAGGGGCTGAGTAGCCTCCTAGAGGGGGGCAGGATTCGGAAACGCATGGGCAGTTTTTGGTTGTTGCTGTGACTGGGTTTACTCTCAGGCAGCTAAACTTCCTGCCCTGTGTGGGGCAATCCTACACAAAATGTCAATAGCACCCCCATTGAGAAATTCCAGAAAACAGCACAGGTGTTGGACCTGGATTGAGTCCCAGCCCTGCCATTCCAAGACTGTGTGACTCGGACGAGTTGTTTCAGCTCTCTGAGCCTCAGCTTCCACCTCTGAAAAACAAGGTGAGAGAGATCGCGTCTGTGAAGTACACAGTAGTATCTGGCAGGCCTTGGTAGTTCAACAAACACGAACATCTTTTCCTGCATAAGGAAATACCGAGAGGCGCAGAGGAGAAGCAGCTTGATCTCCAGCATCCTTCCAAACCCTTCTCCCTCCCTCTTGGGAAGGCCCTGATGCTTGCTTTGCTCTGGACAAGCAGGAGTATTCTAGCTACATAACCCTGCCCTTTTCTCTCCATCCAGGCTCATGGCCAAAGGTAAGAGAGCCTCCCTTCCTACCTGCCCTGAGGCTTCAGGCAAAAGCCACTTTACCTCTTAGCCTTGACTTCTTTGTGCGTTGGATGGAGAAACAGAGCACGAGTGGGCATCAGTGGTTTCTGCCTGCCCTGCATTCCCCCCTCCCGCTTCTTTTGATAGCATCAGCCAGTTTTCTTTTGGGGGCACATCCCTCATTCTCAGTTAACGTGGATACACGTCTAGGACTGGGCAGTCAGAATCGAGACGCTCAGTTTTCTTGGTCATGGCATTTGGTTCAGGGATGGGTGCATGAGCTGAGCTAAGCTGGGGCGATTGGCAGTGTCCAGGAAAGAGGCATTCTCCTTTCAGGTGGGACTAGGGCACAAGGACAGTGTAAGCCTGGAGCTGCCTGAGCCTTTAGGAAGCACCTACCTGACAGTGGGGCCAACAGGAGGGAAAAAAAAATGAGACAGAGAGACAGAGAGAGAGAGAGAGAGAGAGAGAGAGAGAGAGAGAGAGAGAGAGAGAGAGAGAGAGAGAGAGAGAGAGAGAGAGAGAGAGAGAGAGAGAGAGAACACATCTGATATCTGGATGCAGCCATACCTGTTCCCAGATTCTCAGCTCAATAGCCAACACTCTCCCTTCTTTTGCCAAAATTGGTTGGACTTGGGTGTCCGTCACTGGTAATGGAAATAATCCTGACTTATTCAGGAGCTGAAAACACCTACGTCAAAAGGATTGCTGGTGGATATAAAGAGATAATAGTGTAAGTGAAAATGTTTTTATAAGCTGCATGGTGACGGGGAATTATTAATGAGGTGTTAAAGCAAGAACACACATTCCAGGCAAATGATGAGTCAGTCCAGGCGCAAGAAAACGGACTTTTAAGGCTCTCGCCTGAGAACTGAAGAGTTGTTTGGAAGTGTGAATTCTTGCTAACTAAGTTTTCAGTTCATTGAGTATAAGTTTTCAAAGGATGAGATGGCCTGGCATTGGGGCAAAACTGTGACTTGTTACAAGGTTGGTCCTTTTACAAGAGGCCATAGGACGCAGAGGAAAGATCCCTGGGCTGTTGGGGAGAGTTCCTGCCTTGCTCTGAGTCTGAGTCCCTCACCTGGCTCTTACCTGCCTTGGTCCAGCCTTCTCAGATCCCATCCTGGTAACAGAGAGTCTGTTCGCCTCCGGAGTCTGCAGCACACACTGTCTCCTGGATTCTCCGGAGAAGTCACACATCAGAAACCACAGCCCACATCAGAAAGAGACTCCAGCTGGCAGACGCTGGAGGTAGGCTGGCCCAGTCTCCATTTCCAGCTCCCTGTCCCTTCCTGCCTGACACAAAACCTTCATTTCCCAATACCCTCTGAAGCCAAGTGAGGTCACGTTCTGGCGAAAGATGTGAGTGGAACTCTACTGGAGTCACCTCTGAGGGTGACGGAGCAGAGTGCTGGGGAGAGCCTGGACTCCTGATGGCATTACTAAACTGCTTACCTCTTGTCATTTGAGAAAAATAACCCTTCCCCATCCCCCCCTTTTTTTTGTTTAAGTTTCCATGTTTGGGACTTTGTTATATATAAAGCCAAATGCATTCTTGGTGCTCTAGGCTAGCACTTGTCTACCCTTCATCTTCTCTTAAATTCTTTTCAGGTACTAGTACAAGTTCTTTTACATCTAGGACCACACTGACAGAACTGGATCGATTATTTAATTATTAATTATAAGAATCCCACCAATGATGATCATTGCCCAAATGCCTCCTGAATGCCAGGAATTAGAGCTAAGTGGTCTTCTCCTCATAGTGGTTCTGGGAAATAAATATCATTAGTATCCTTATTTTCAGGAGAGGAAACTGAGGTTTGGAGAGGACATATGACTGGCTCCACACCACACAGCTAGAATGTTGAAGCCGGCTCCCAACTCCAGCTCCTTCTGACTTCGAAGCCAGAACATCTAGGGAAATAGACCTATTTATTGAGTAGGGAAACTGAGGTTCAAGAGGGTGAGTGACTTGCCCAAGGTCACACAGGGAGTTAGGGGAGTCACGTGACTAGAAACCAGATCTTCTGGGTCCCCACACCTGGGCTCTCTATGGCAATCTGCTGCCCAGAGAATGATGAGACTTGAAGACCAGGCTAAGGTCTGGGGGTGCTGGGGGCTTCTGGGGGATTTAAGCAGAGTTAGGCGGGAAACAGCACCTCTCTTCAACTGTGGTGGCAGAGGAAGGGGATGCGGGGGCTGACATTTTAACAGCCCCGGAAACCTCCAGAGCTACTGCGATCCCTTAGCAAGGCCATGGCTCTTGCCCAGGCTCCTCTGACTCCTTGTCACGGGCGGCTGGGCCAGATCCCAGGAGCTGATGGCTGATGCTCTGCCGATTATGCTGCTGGGAGGGTGCCAGCGGCGTGAGCACTCAGCCATCCTGTGTTGATCAGGTGGCGCCGGCTGCCTAGTAGTGAGGCCTGAAGGACAGGGGACCCTGCAGTGGAAAGTCCCCAGAGGAGCTTGGAGACTCTCCATTCACCGATCTCCTGCTTGTTTGTCTGCCTTCTTGGCCAGTTTCCACCAGAATTTGGGTGTTTGTTTTGAACATTCAGAGTTTGGGATCTAAGACAGTCAGGGATGAAGTAAAATGAGGGTTAAGCTTGTAGATATCAACATCGAGCCGACCAGGGCTCACATCCCAGCTCTACCACCTACCTACTAGCCTGTGGCCTTTAGCAAGTCAGCTTTCCTGTTTACAAAAATGGGGACAAGAAGAACTGTCTCTTGGAGCTGTTATGAGTTACAGAGGACATGATACACCCGAACCACTTAGCACACAAAGCCTGCCACATCGCAAGTGTCCCAGCAGTGGGTCCAAGCCCCCTCCCCTTCCTCCTCGCTGTAGAATCTAGGGAAATCTTTGAGACTTAATTTTCTCTGTTGCATAAAGGAGACAATGATACCTTCCTCCTGGAGCTGCTGTGAGGATGTCAGTGAGAAAGAGATGTACTGTTTTGTGACTCTCAGATGTTGACTGCTCCACCCCCACTCCCAGCTGACCACCACTCTAAGGGTTCATTCTTGCGGCCTCCTAACCGAAGGCTGGCTACCTGTGCTGGGGCTCAGGGTCGTGGTACCTGCTATTCCAGAACAAAGGGATTTGGTCTTGAGACCTACATCCTACTGGTTGTGCCACATTGGGCAAATCACTTCAGCTCTCTGGACCTCAGTTTCTTACTCTGCAAAGTGGAGCTGAAACTACTCTGTAGGAGGTAGAGAACTTTGCACGAAATCCTCCTGCCAGTCAGGGAACTGGAGGGAGAGCAGGCAACGAAGTCACACTGAGCTGCTGCCGGAGGCTGCGTGAGCTCACACAGACCATCTTGCTTCGTCCTCACAGTAACTTGAAAGAGTAAAATTAACTGCATTTTACAGATGAGGAAACTGATGCAAGGAGGGGCCATTGGCTGCCTAAGGTCACACTGAGAGCTGGTTTGGAGTTGGAGGGCTGGGATCGGAAGGGATGTTGGGTTGATTTCAGAGATTTTCTGCCTGGCTGTGCAGCTCCCTCCAGGGGTGGGGCTGGGTGGGGCTGGGTCCCTGAGTGATTCAGGTAAGAGTCAGCTTGGGATTTCCAAATAGTAGGTGGGACCCAGCAAGGGTGAGACCTCTGCAGGGGCATTGAAATCCAGGTTCTCCTTAGGGCCTCTGGTAGGGCTGCCAGGAGGGCATGTGATTGGGTGGAGCTGGGGGTGGACATATGCACAGAAAGAAACCCCATTCCATGTCACTGTGGGGGATACAGGGAAGAAAGAAGGAGGGGGGGTCCTTACTGCCTTTGCTAGTGGGTAGTCTCAGGCTCTAGTGTTGGGGATACTGGCCAGTGAGCCCAGCTGGGGAAGGCAGGGAAGCTGAGGCAGGGAGCTGACACTCCTGGTGGTAGTCACAGCAGATGGATAGGGTGGCTGTCACCTTGATAAGACTTGCCCTGGACCCTGACTCACTATATTTTTTCATGTATGCAAGCAGTCGTATAGACATTCACCCATTCCTTTATTCCACCAGTTGACATTGGCTGGATGTCTTCTAGATGTCAGATCTTGTGCTTGACCTGGGGATACGAGAGTGACCAAGACACTTGGAGCTTCATAGTGGAAAGAAAGGGACAATGTAATCCATTGTGCCACCTGTTATGACCAGGGATGGTGCAAGAGTTTCCTCAGAGGTCAGAAAGAGGAGGAGCCGTGTCGGAGGAGGGGACACTGGGGCTGGGGACACTGGGGCTGGGCCTTGCCCAACCAGTGGAAGTTTACCAGCTCCCTGGGTAGTGAGGCTGCAGGCTTTGGAGCGAAGGGGCAAGGAGAGCTGACCCTGTGCTGTGGCCCTTTCCACAAGGGCCAGCCCATACCCCTGCCCTGTGTGTGCAGCTGCATGCCAGACCCTGCCTCAGAACTGGACCAAACATGAGTCCGAATGCGAACCCCACCTGTCCCAGCCTGCTCCCCCTCCCTGGTCCTATCCCCAGCACCAGGCCAGACACCCAGATGTCCTCCTCAAGACCTCCCTTTTCCTGAACCCCCGGGGCCAATCGGTTGCCAAGCCCAGGCCCTTCTCTGACACTGTTCCTCTTCCTCTCTCCAGCTCTACCATTTTGGGTGTAGTGCTGTCCCTGGAAGACTGTGCCACCTCTCTCTGGCCTCTCCTTCACCTCCTCCATCCCCAGACCTTTAGCTCTGGTCATAGAGCCTGGCCATAGTGAAGGCTTGATCACTCCAGGCCGGACCTGTTTTCAGAGACCATCCGATTTGACCTTTGTATTGTTCAAATTGGGAACCAGAGGCCTGGAGAGGTGCAGAGACCTGTCTAAGGCCGAACCATGGAAGAACTCATGCTCGAACTCGGTTATCCTGACTCCTAGGCTAAGGCTCTTTCTCCCAATGTCAAGGCCACACAGGTGTTTGTGGGTGATTTGGGATCAAGGCGTCGGCAGGAGGTACAGTGTGGTAATTTGCTAGGTCCAGGGCCCAAAGGGAAGAGGACTTGAGAGTGAAAGATGGGGTCTCATTCAAGCTCTTCTCTCCTTTCTTCATTGCCAAAAAGTCTTCTTCTCTTTGGATAACTGGGCCCCCGTATCTCTACTCTGACCCCACTCCTTCAGCTGATAATCTAAACCTTACATCTCCTCACCCTGTCTGGTTAGCTCTGGGGTTGGAGGGAAGGCTGCAACCTGTCCCAGCACCCCAGGGCCCTCCACCTGCCCCACTCCCTCCCCTAGTCAGCCTTGGCTGGCGCTGACTCTTTAAATTAGCTGGCTTTTGTCTCATGGGAAGAACTTGGGCAGGGACATAGGCAGGGCTTCCCAACAGGTCTCATCTCTCCCACCTGGCATGGTTCCTGGCCCGCACCCAAGGATGCCTGGGAATTGGCACAGGACCTCTCAGTCCTCCTGCTCGGCCTTCCCTGCTGTGATGTTCACGGGATGGCTGGGTGTGCTGGGAAAACCGAGGGAGAAGAACCTGTGGGTGTGGGGCCAGGAGACTCTAGGTGACCTAGGGTGACCCTTTCTCCCTTCTAAGATCAGTTTTCCCCGCTATAAAAGAGGAGCTAGATGCTGGGCTTCTTTCTGTAAAGTCAGCAGGTAGACATGAGTCGACCTTGGCCTGCCCTAGAACTTAGTCAGATCTTTGAAAACTATGCTTCCTGATAATTGAACACCTACTATGTGCTTGGCACTGCATCAGATCAGATTGGTGTGCTTATCTTCTCATCGAATCTCATGACAACCCTCTGGAATGGTTCTTATTACCTCCATGTTTATAGTTGAGCATGCTGAGGACCAGAGAGGGTGATGACCCGGTCCAGGGTATAACAGAGCCAGTCAACTGTAGCATCTGGATTTGAACTCTGGGGTCCTGGACTTGAAGCCTGTGCTCTTTGTTCCTGGTGGCTGAGGCTCAGGCAGAGACGGGTGGCCTTGGGAGGCAGAGGCCTGCCTCTGGGAGAAGTCAATCTTCCTCGTTGGATCTGCCTGAGGGTGACGAGTTGTCAGTCCAGGAAACCACGTGCAGGCCAGGCTGGACGGCTCCTCTCCCATCCCTCTTTCTCCTCTGGGCCACTGGGTGTGCAGTTCACACCAGCGGCTTTGCATCTGACATACCTCAGTTCTGCCAGGAAGCCCTGGGGGACCCCGCATCTCACATGGTCTCTGGCCCTCGGTTTCCTATCTACGAAATGGACACAATTCTGGCACTACCGGGCTTTAAAAGTTCAAAGTGCCTCAAGGACCTAGGATGAAAAAACCACATTAGTGGCAATCATAGAATAATTAATAAAATGCATTGGCTGGGACGGGAGCAGAGGAAGTAAGTGGGCGGTGGCCGAGGTGACAGCTGGCTGGAGAGGTGGAGCCAGGGTATGGGTGGGAAGGGGACGGGCCAGACAGGCCAGGCTGGCCAGCTCCAGGGTAGAGTGAGAGCCGCGCTGCAAGATCCTGGCAGTCCGTGTCCCGCACCTATCAGCCGCCCGGCCGCACCATGAGCGGTGAGTCCCGCCCCCGCCACCCAGCAATCCTCTTTGCCTCCTGGTGGAGCCTTGAACGCTAGGATCAGCCTTTCGTCTGTCTCTCCCCGCAGGGCGGGGTCTCTCGCTCCGGTTCCCGCTGCTCCTGTTGCTGCTGCTGCTGCTGCCGCCGCCCCCGGTCCTGCCCGCGGATCTCAGGGAGCCCGTGCCGGGTAGGCGGCGCCACACCTCGGCCCCGGGGACTCCCGGCTTCTGTGTCCCTGGCCTGGCCCCTCTCCCTCCTCCCCGGCTGGCCCAGCTTCCCCTTTCAGTTCGCGATGCCTGGGAGGGGGGAGGGGGCTTCGTCTGTTGGTGGGATGGGGGCTCTCTGAAGACCCCGAGGAATGTGGCCTTGCCTGGGGGGCAGAGGGCTGCAAGGGTTCTTTGCGGGGAAAGGGCAGACCGGGATCTCGTGCTGGCTTTGGGAGAAGGGACAACCCCTCTGCAGCCCACTCACCTGTTCTGGGCTCCCAGCTCCCCAGCAACACTTCCTGTGGGGGTCTCTGTGGGAGGAAGCAGCTGGCTGCCACCAAGGGGTTAAGTGGCTGGGTTGTCCGAGTTCCCTTTCTCCAATCTCTGACTTTCTGGAGATCCATCCGGATTCCCAGCCCCAGTGAAGAGCTCAGACCCTGGCGAAGACTCCAGCAAGCCAGCCCCTCCGGGGAGATGGGGGAGATGGCAGGTGGAAATACGTTTACAGAGCCGCGGGGCAGATGAGGAAACTGAGGCTCAGACAGGTGCCATAGCTCCCTCAGGCTCACGCCATATGGGGTGAGCTCAGGGTTTAAACTTGGATCTGTCTGCCTTGAGGCACTTTCTACAGAGAACTCCCTTCTCTCCCTCTGTCTCTCTGGTGACTTTGGTTTCATCAACCCATAGATGATGGCACAGTGAGATCTTGTAAAAAATCCCAGCACCCCTGCCTACCTCCATGCGTGTACCAGGTTCCAAGTGGAGGAATTCAGCTCCTCCCTCAGCCAGCCTCCCTCCCCAAGCTCACTGCCTCTGTAGGCACATGTGCGTGTAGGTGCATGTGCCTGCAAGGCCTGGCCATCGCTCCCTCCACCCGCTATGACCCCTCCCTTTCTGGAGCTCCTTTTTCCTTCTGTAAAATGTGGGCGAGAGAGGGTGGAAGGAGGGAGCAGGGTCTGAGCTTTGTTTCGTGGTGCTCCCCGGATTCAGTGCCCCATGGAGAGAAGAAAGACATCCAGGTGGGCTGTGAATCCGACCGGGTTTCCTGGAGGACAGTGTATGAGTGGGTGGCATTTGAGGAAGCCAGGGAGGGGATGGAGGGTGCTCCAGGCCTGGTCTGTGGGAAGAAGAAGTCTCCTGTGGACAGCTCTTTACAGTTTGTTTACAAAGCTTGCCTGTGGGTGTTCCCTTCTTTGGTGCTCACGACAGCCTTGCCAGGGATGTGCGATAGACTCATTCTACAGAAGGGGTCTCCGAGGCCCAGAGGGGTGAGCCCATTTGCCTGACACCCCGGTGGCAGAGTGAGGGCTGACCAGGCTGCCCCAGCTGCAGGTCTTATCAGGTCCTGGATCAGCCTTGCCTTCTTCTACCCCAGGCAGACCCCTGGGGTGCCGGGGGCTCACCCTGCCTATCTTTCTGTGTCCGTTCACTAGCCAGTGAGTCAGGGTCTGTGCTGTTTTGGTTTTTGCCTTTTCTCCTTATCTATTTGCTGTGTGTTTAAAGGAAATGTTTATTTTGTTGTTGTTTTGTCTTTTTCGTTCCACAAACATTCCTGAAGGTTTGCTTTATGCTAGTCTTTGGCTGGAACCTGGAGACGCAGAGCTGGCCTGGTCTGATGGGGGAGACAGAAATGCCCACGCACTCTCATCCAGGGGGGTCAGGGCTGTGTCTGAGAGACACACAGGGGTGTGCAGGGCTCAGGGGAGTTACCTCTGAAGTGTGAGGAACCAGGGCTTCTCAGAGGCGGCGATGTGGGACTCGGACCCTGAGGAGGTGGTTGGTATGGGAAAACACTGTGAGCCTTTCCCATGAAAGTCTGCAAGGGTCTTTCTGGTAGAAGCAATGGCAGGAGCTGAAGCCATTAAGGAGGCTGCTATAAAGGTCAAGGGCAGAATGGGAGACAAGTTGGATGTGGGAGCAGAAGGTTTGGGCTGTACATCCAAGTCTCTGGGTGAACTGAGGTTCTAGGTGCCCAGGCATCTGTGGGAAGCTGAAGTCTGTGTCCCTCCCCCCCCCAGTGGGGCAGCAAAGGCCAATCTCCGAGGAGATGATGGCTGCAGATGCTCCTGAGGGCAGGTGGCAGGGGAGAATGTTGCTTCTGCTTCTTGTGTGATGGAAGAGGTGGAGTCTAGCTTGCAAGGCAAGGCTGTGCTAGGGCATCCTTCAAGCTCAAGTTCATCCCCTCCAGCTCCTGAATGTGACTTAGTGCTCTCTCTTAGGCTAGGAATTGGGCATGACCTCCATGCCAGGCAGAGGGGCCTAAGGCCAGCTAACTCTGGTGTATGGGGTAGGAACCCAACTTAGGCCAAGACCTCCCCACTATAGCTGCAGGCCACCTCCTATCTGCAGCACCAGCTGGGTCTGTGGGTTGGGATGAGGCTTCCTCTCCAGCTGTGCTCTTCCAGCTGTGGGCCTGGGTATAGGGGCTGGGCCCCAGGTCTGGCTTGTCAGGGCCTTTTTATTCTCTGCAGCTGCCAAGACCCCCTAGAGCTTCTCTAAATATTATTCTTAGGCGATTTTGGTCCAGCCTCTTGCTGCCTGGCGCCTCTGTATCCTGGAGGACTTGGTGTTCCCCCACTGTGTCCGGAGGAGCCGGACTCCTGGGCTGGGGGACATGTCCTTGCTCGAATCTTCAGTAGGTTCTGGAGCCAGGCACCCCTGAACAGTCCTTGCCTGTGGGGACATGTGCTGTGTGGGCATGTGGATCAAGCCCACCTCTGGGTGGCTCAGTAAGGGCAAGTCGCAAGGTTGTCTGCTGATGGGGCAGGGGAGTCACATTGATGCAAATAATAGAGAGGAGAGGAGAAGAGGGGCATAAAGGGAGGTCTCTTTAGAGCCCGTCTGCTCCCTCCCCTTGCTGGGATACTCAGGGAAACTGAGGCCCAGTGTGTAGAAGGGGCTGGCCCAAGGACACACAGCCAGCAAAGAGCTCATCTTTTCCCAGTACCTACTTGGTACCTGGCCCTGTGCTAGGTGTGGGAACTCAAGATGCCCTGGACTTAGTGCCTGCATCTCCCCAGTTCTCTGTCTTGATGGTTTATGATACAAGGTGCCCTCCACTGAGCCCAGGACTGGGTGGGCACGAAAGCATGCAGGATTTAAGTTAGACTGAAAGCAGGCCTTCCTTCATAAGTACTTCCCAGAGCTCTGGTTGTGGCAGGGAGAGGTCCCTCTGGAGTGCTGGTTTCATTCATTTAGGATTTTTTTAGGGGTCCACCTAAGGAGGAAGGGTGACAAACCTACCTTACCTGGGATCATTCCCAGCCTGTGGACCAAAATGACTCTCCCTCCCCACTCCTTCCCCAAATCCAGGCTTGGAAACCTCTAGAAGGAGGAGGGAAGGAGAAGAGCAAGTCTTGGCTCTGTGACTTTGAAGCAATGGGGTTTGGACGAGTCTCCTGCCTGTTGAGCTAAGCATTCCCCCACCTGTGCCATCGGGAGTCTCTCTCACCCTTCCTTGGGAGTGCAGAGCAGTGCAAGGCTGGGGAGAGGTCTGTGGTCAGGCTCACCCCTGGGGAAGCGGCTCCCGGTCTCATCTCTGTCCACCCTGACACCCCGGGGCCCTAGTGGCAGCTGTTGTCCTTGCTGGGGAGAACTTTTCCTGCCCTGGGCCAGCTGGTGTTTATGGGAAGATCGTGGGGAAGGAGGGAGGGAAAGCTGGATGCCGGTCGGAGGGCGGGGCCTCCGCAGGCAGCCTCCCTTGGCAGGAGAGGGAGCTCCTTGCCCACTGGGGCAGCACTCCCTCGGGCAGGGAGTCTTTGAGCTAGACTTCCAGGCCAGCGGCCCAGGGCTGGGAAGATAAGAGGTCTCTCTGGCCAAGCTTGGGGTGGCCAGTCTCCTCGCTTCGTTTTATTAATTCCACAAACATTTGTGGAGCTCTGGACGTCCTCTCTGGATCTCCTGGGTGGCTGGATCTCTCCAGATCGAGCCTCCGCTGTGTGCTTGGAGGAGAGAGCTGGGGACAGTGTATGGCCTCTTCTCTTGCAGGATTATGACAGAGAAGGGCAGGTTGAGTTAGAACAGGGAGCCAGGGTGGGGAGAGAAAGCGGGAGGAGTTGAGTGTGGATATTCAGGGGAGGCTTTCGGCGGGGAGGCAAAGTGCGGGCTCAGTCAGGAGGGTCGGGTAGATTTGGAGTCAGTTTATTAGGGAGGAGCAGCAGTCTGTGTGAAGGAAGAAGAACTTTCAATTTTGGGATCAAGGGAGGGGGCGGAATAAGCTGGAAGGACCTCTCAGGTCCTCCTGGCATCCCGGCTGTGGGCGGCATGGGGACGAGAGTGCCTTGCGAGCCAGGGTTGGGAGCCGGGCAGCGGGCTCTGCGGCGGGTGAGTTAGGCAGGTGAGCAGAGTGTCCTGAGCGGGAGGGATCAACGAGGAGAGTCCCAGATCCCTGAGCCGGCTGCGGGTTGGTCCTGGGCTGCTTGGCATTTCTGCGACTGTGGCTGGGATGGGGGAGGCTGGGTCCTGTCACATCCCTCCCTGTCTGAGGCCTGCCTGGCAGTCCTCCTGTGTCAGCACGATAAAGGCCCTTAGTCCAGCCTTCTTTCCGTTGGCCCCTCCTTCCCGCACCACAAAGATGCCATTGTGGGGGCGTGGGGAGTCGTCAGGGCTTAAACAAAACTATTTGCATGGTTCTTGTGATTTACTTCTTGCTTGCTTGTGTGTGTGTGTGTGTGTGTGTGTGTGTGTGTGTGTGTGTGTGTGTGGTTGGTGCTGGGGTCCCTCTTTGCTGTGAAGTAAGGAGGCATCAGGCTTTGCCCAGGGTCATGACGAGTGATCACAGCACCCTGAGATAACTTCCCAGGCTTCTCCCCCCTCTCGCTAGCCCCTCTTGACCTCCTATAAGCAGTTGTACAGAAAACAGAAGTTCCCGGTAACATTGACTCTTGGCCCAGATGAGGGGGAGCCATGGGGAGCCTGATGTGTTCTGTGTGAGGCTGTGCAAGGAGCCACTGCCAGGAGTCGGGGGTCCTGAGCCTGTGGGAGACCTTGCTCTGTCCTGTGTCCTTGGCCAGGCCTCCACCTCTCTCTGAGCCGCAGTTTCCCTTGCCGAGCAGTGAATGAGCACCAAGAGAGCTCTGAGGAGTCTCTGACTTGGCTCTTGAAGAATCTGCTCTAGCAGAGCAGATTGGAGCCAGGGGGCTGTGGTCTGCGAGATCTGGGTTGGACACGAGGAAGGACTTCCTGGTGGGGTGCCCTTCAGGGCTCAGGGGCCTGACTCCAGAGCTTCACATATACTCTCTCGGGTATAAGAGCCATATGTCTCTTGTTCCCTTGGTCCCTGACCTACCTTAAGATCCTAGAGCCCAGATCCCCCCATGACATGGGCCAAAGCTGGGCCTGTCAGGAATGGGAGCTAGGGAGGTGAGACTCCCCTCAAGCCCACACTCTGTCTGCAGGGTTCTGGGAAACTTCTTTCCTTGGACTTGACTGCTGGGTCTGTGAGGCGGCGTGGAAATGAAGGGATGGGCGGGTTGGTCTGGTGTGACTTGTCGGGTGGCCCATCTGGGTTTCCCCTTCTCTGGCCTCAGTTTCCCCACTTGCAAGTGGGCCTTATAATAACTGCTTTTCCTTTCTCTCTGCAAAAGGAGAGGGCTGTGGTGGGCGATCTCGTCTTCCTAGTATCCAGGTGTCCAGAGCTTGGGGACCGCTGGTCTGAGACAGCTCCCATCCTGGTCCCTTTTCTGAATACCATAGACCCTGCCCATGGTGCCGGGCTCTGACTTGGCAGAAAGCGAGCACTCTAGAAGCCTGTGGCCGCAGCATCTTATCAGCTATTTCTCAACCTTCAGTGTCACAGCCTGGGGCCTGGACGCTTCCCTTGCCCCCCCTTTGGTGGCAGCAGGGAAGAAGGGGAGACTTCCTTTGGGGGCCCAGAAACGGCAGGGCTGGGGCCTTTCTGCTCACAGCAGTGGGACTAAGGAGGGGAACACTGAAGTCCAGTGAGTTAGGACAGAGCTGCCAGTTGAGTCCATGTCTCTGGCCCCCGTGAGAGGTCACCCTAGAGTGGTGTCTGATCTCTGCTTCTTATCCGCAGTGAACCCCTGTTGTTACTATCCGTGCCAGCACCAGGGCGTCTGTGTCCACTTCGGCCTTGACCGCTACCAGTGTGACTGCACCCGTACGGGCTACTCCGGCCCCAACTGCACTATCCGTGAGCTGGGCCTCCGCCCCAAATCCTTCTGTCCCGGGCTCCTCATGCTCCCCTGGGCTCCTCCTCTGAGACAACCCCCACCCCTGCACACAGACACACACACACACACACACACACACACACACACACACACACACTTCCTATCCTTGTTTCTGGTCATGGTCCTATTCTCTTCCTGGCCTGGCTTTTGATCTTGGATACTCTCCCTGACCTCAGTCCTCACTCCCTGGTTCCCATCTCTGTGGTGAGTCTTCACTGCCCAGCCTGATCACATTCCCTAGTCCTGTCCCCTGTCCTCACATATGGTTCGGGCTCTGTCAAGTGTCATCACTGCCAAAGTTCCATTCTTACCCCTGGCCCATATGTCCTGCCCTATTCCATCCTGGCTCCCATTACCAGTTCCGCCTCCCACTCTGGCTCCTTCTGGTCCTGCCAGGAGGGCCCAACTGAGTAGCCCCCACTGCTCCTGCAGCTGAGCTATGGACCTGGCTCCGGAATTCACTGCGGCCCAGCCCCTCTGCCATCCACTTCCTGCTGACACACGGGCGCTGGCTCTGGGACTTTGTCAATGCCACCTTCATCCGTGAAATGCTCATGCGCCTGGTCCTCACAGGTGGGTGGGGGACAGGCCCCCCCTTCATCTGGAGAAGTAAGAAATATTGCCAGTTCTTGAAAGCCTTGGCATCTGATACGGGCAGTGGGTGGGGAGACTCTATGATGCCAGATAAAACAAGTCCAAGCCAGAGAAGGCAGGGGAGGGGGTATCCCTGGGGGTGGGGAACTTCCTGTCACCATCGTTTTTGCCCTCTGCAGTGCGTTCCAACCTTATCCCCAGCCCCCCCACCTACGACTCAGCGCATGACTACCTCAACTGGGAGTCCTTCTCCAATATGAGCTATTACACTCGCATTCTGCCCTCTGTGCCCCGAGACTGCCCCACGCCCATGGGGACCAAAGGTAATGGAGGTGGGAGTGTGTGTGGGGGTGTGCTGGGGATGCTCAGTTGTCCTCTTTGGGAAAAAGCAGGCAGAAGAGCAATTATTGACCCATTTTGCAGACGAGTAGACTAAGGAAAGACATCGTATGACTTATCCAGAACCGGGGACGAGGATGGGGCTAGAGAATGAAGACAGGACAGGGTGGTGGAGGGTTTTGCTTGAGGTCACTTAGAAAGCCAGTAGCAGAGTCAGACTAGCATGTCCATATTTTTAGGGCGCCTCTTTGCCTGAAACTTGTCTACTAAATGGATGGGATCCTACTGGCATGGGAGTGCCTTAAAAGTTGAAATGTAGGAGGGAAGTAATAGTGTGCTTTTTATTTGGCTCTTCAGTAATAGAAATAGTTTTACATGCTTCATTAGTGCAGTTTATATATTAAGTCAGATTTTTTTTCTTTAGTTGCCCAAATCCCACTTGGTCTCATTGGCAGGAATCTTTCTCCTAAGGCCTTCTTCCCACCCCACTCCTGGTTGCCCCCAAACCTGAGAGTTTACCCAGTGTAGAGACATCAGTTCAGCTTCAAGGACAGAGAGGACCAGAGGCATCAGCCCGCCACTGCCATCACTTCAGTTTCCACCACGTGGTGTCGCTATCGAGCACTGGTGCTGTGCAGCCCCGGGGGTTGTGTGTTTTGCAGGGCTCAGAATCTCATGTAGGTGTAAATGTCCTGACTTGGGCCTCAAGGGCACGACTCCGACGATTTGCACTCACGTGTGCAGCTACTAGTCCCAAAGCATGACCATTCTGCCAGGATAGTTGCATCTCACAGCCCTTTTGGACTCTGCCAACACTTTGCTGGACCAGTTCTGGCTCAGCATCATTCTGAGTGACGATTCCAAGTTATGGGGTACAGACCATTCCTTCCGACTTCCCTCGTGGTGGGTTCCCGTTGGGGTGCTTGATATCCTTTCCTGCTAGAGGAAACCTATTGGCCATTTCAGTCCAAAGAGCTAATCTATTGATCTTGATTGAACCTTCAACACTGGGCCTCCCGTGAAGTCTTGTGAAAAGGCGCCTTGACGAGAACACAAAAATTTAATTATTCCTTGCTGCCAGGGCATTGGGAACTGACTCATCTGACAATGGCATAATTTAAGGAAGGTCCTTTAACATTTGTTCTCATAATGACAGACACCTGCTTCAAGATGACTTTTTGTCTTTACCCCAGACATAAAAAGACTGACGTCACTTAAAATAGGTTGGCAAACTCCAGCCTGTGGGCCAAATGCTGCCCACTTCCTGTTTTTTAAATAAAGCTTTATTGGAACACATTAAGGACTGTCTGTGGCTGCTTTCCTGTTGCAGCAGCCAAGCCGAGTCGATGTGCTAGAGGTCGTATGTTGGCCAAGCCTTAAATATTGACTAGATGGACTTTTACAGAAAAAGTTCTCTGACCCTTGATTTAAAAGATTCCATGTCACCAGTTCTCTGTCACGCTTACATTATCTCATGCACTCTTCAACTCCACTGCATAAAATAGGTTTTTTCTTTGTCCTGTTTTCTAGATGAGGAATTTAAGAGATGAAATGACTTATTTATGTTCACACGGTTAGTGAATGGCACAGCCAGTTTCAAACACAGGCTCCTTTACTCTATGGCCAGGGAATCCAAGTTCTTTTGTTTCTGTTTTTCTGTTTTTTGTTTCTTTTTTCCCTTTTTTCCTTTTTGTTTAACTTTTTTTTTTTAAATTTGAAAACATACACAAAAGTTGAGAGGAAAGTCTAATGATCTCCTACGTATCCATCCCCCGGTTTCAAGACTTGTCTACAATTTGCCAATCTTATTTTATCCATCTCCGCTCATCTTATTTTTAAATGGAGTATTTTAAAGCAAATGCCAAACAGCATGTCATTTCACGCATATGTACTTCTAGGGTCTTTTGGCAGAGAAGTTGCAAGGAGCCAGCTGGCAGGAGGGAGGTGGTTCCGTGGAGGCCTTGCAGGGCTTCCCGTGTGGACCAGTTTGGTCTGGTGGGCCCAGGAGGCCCTGGGGTGGAAAGATGCAGACAGGAGGCAGCTACTGCTCTTTCTCACCTCCTCAAACAGGGAAGAAGCAGCTGCCGGATGCCCAGCTCCTAAGCCATCGCTTCCTGCTCAGGAGGGAGTTCATACCTGACCCCCAAGGCGCCAACCTCATGTTTGCCTTCTTTGCACAACACTTCACCCACCAGTTCTTCAAAACTTCTGGCAAGATGGGTCCTGGCTTCACCAAGGCCTTGGGCCATGGGGTAAGTTCCTAGGAGGGTCTCCGGGTTTCTCTGGACCTAACTTGGCACATGCAAGTTGTCACCGGTGGGGCAGGCCGAGTGATCTGAGTGGACTCTCTCTCTCTGCTGTCAGGTAGACCTCGGCCACATTTATGGAGACAATCTGGAACGCCAGCATCAGCTGCGGCTCTTTAAGGATGGGAAACTCAAGTACCAGGTAGCTCCGGCCATGGGGATGAGATTTTGAGAAGGGGCCTGACAGTTTTCCAGGCAGAGGCTGTGGTGGGGTGGGGATGGGGTAGGGAGTAGTGGCTGGGTGGTGTTCTGAGAGGGCCAGCTGCAGGAGCTGGAGGTGCGTGCAAGGAGGAGAGACCATAAATCTTGCAGAGAAGGTGCCAGACAAGAGGAGCAGATGAGGAGCAGAAATGACCTCTCGTGTCCTCCTGGGAGGTGGCTTTTAGGGCTCGATATGATGAACGTTTCCAGTTGCTTTTGTTCATTTAATTATTCCACTATATTTATTGGATGCTATGATGTGCCTGGCACAGGTGATTGAGCAGTGATGGTGATGATTATCGGCCCTGCCCTCAAGGAACTCATAGCCGATCAGGGACCACAGACAAACATGAAGATGCTAGTTCCATGCAGACTTTTTGTCTGAAGTAGCACTGTCCCATAGAGATATGATGTGAACCACATATGTAATAAGCCAGGGGGTGATCTTAGATGAGGGTGTTTTAAAGGACTGCTTTGGCCATCGTGCCAAGGATGGCCCCTGATTAGGAGGTAGAATCAACAGGCCTTGGTTAGGGAGGAGGGGCAGCTGTAAGTAGGAGCGGGAGGAAGTCCGCTGTGGCAGGTGCAGGTGCCCTGCCTCTTTCGCAGGTTGCCAGGTGGCCCCATCCCCCAGGTGCTGGACGGAGAGGTGTACCCGCCATCGGTGGAAGAGGCGCCCGTGTTGATGCGCTACCCGCGGGGCATTCCGCTCCAGAGCCAGATGGCAGTGGGCCAGGAGGTGTTCGGCCTGCTTCCTGGGCTCATGCTCTATGCCACACTCTGGCTGCGAGAGCACAACCGCGTGTGTGACCTGCTGAAGGCTGAGCACCCCACCTGGGGCGACGAGCAGCTCTTCCAGACGACCCGCCTCATCCTTATTGGTGAGGACCCCAAAGCGGCCCTGACCTGGAGGGTCATCCCCTCTGTCCTGAGAAGCAGGGTGGGGAGGGCTTGGGGACAGATAGCTGGAACTGGAAGACTGGCTCTTCCACTTACTAGCTACGAGAACTGGGGCAGGCCCCTTCCCCTATGGGAGCCTCGGTTTCCAAATCTGAATGTTGGGGGTGATGATAGTTGTAAAGACTTGTTGACATGATGAATGAGAAAGCACCCGGCACATAGTAGGCCTTCAGAAAATGGATGGCTATGGCGGTTGACTGTGAGCTGGGTAACTCACAGACAATTTCATTGACCATCCCAAGTCTCAGCTTCCCCACGTTTCTGCACCAAGATGCACACAGTGACATCCCCAGCATGTGCAGCTCAGAGTCCAGCTTGCCTAACCTTCAGGGGATGCTCATGCTTCCCACCCTTCATGTGTCTGCTTTCCTGAAGTTTGGTAGCATCTGAGTGACTCAGGATATTTTTGTGTCCCTTACGGGGGCGAGTCTGCAGCCTAAAATGTCAGATGGTTTCCTGCCTGGAAGCTTGGCCCCTGACGCTCTGTCCATGCTGTGTTCACTCTGAGTCACCAGTAACCCCTGCCCCCGCCTCTGGGCGTCCTGGGTATGGCTGGTCCCTGCTGGTCCCAATTATAGCTCCTGATTCGCTTGATTCGCCGGAGCTTGTAAGAGCCAGGCATTGGGGATAGAAACAGCCTAAAGGAAAAGGGGCTGGATCTGAAGTCCCAGCACTGCAGAGACCTTGACCAGAGAGGGCAAGTTCACGGGAGGAGGCTGCCCAAGCATACTGACTGGTGATAAAGCTGTGACCAAAGGTGTCAATGCCGTGCATCCAGTACTGCATTTAACCCTCCCCCACAAGCTTATGGACCAGATACGATTACTCTTCTGGTGTAAATTAAGATTCAGAGAGGTTAAATGAATTCTCCAAGACCACTCAGCAGAGGAAGACTTGAACCAGGGCTGGCTACCACCACATTTCATGCTATTTCCACCCCACTGCAAGGCGAGCTCATCCCTGAGTGCGGAGGGATTGCAAGACTTAGAGTGATCTTTGCCGATGTGTGAGTATGGGGAGGGGATTCTTCCCTCACACCCACACTTACTGCTCCTGCTTCTTGTCTACGTGTATTGACACTTCCTATTATATGATGCCAGGCCTCGGGCCAAGCAATGTGGATGCAGTTGTTCTCTACTCCTCCCAACGACCCTATGAATACGAACTGATATCATTATAACACACATTTCACAGATGAGGAAAGTGAGGTTCAGAGAGCTTAAGCAATGCGTGCAGCCCTGGCTCAGGTGGCTCGAAATGTGAGGCCAGGATTTGGACCAGGTCTGCTGATTGCAAATCCAGCGGCTCCAGACCAATGTGCTAAAAGCCAGTTTAGCTAAGGGCTGATTGGCTGAAATATCAGTTTCCTTTACTATCTAGGTGACCGGTTTTCGTTTTGTTGTGGAATGTTCAATTTGTTTCTCCTCTGGCTCTTTGCTTTGTAGCTGGTTTACTGAGGGAGCAGAGGAAAACTCAGTGCACAAGAATTCTGATTTATAGAAACATGTGAGAAATATATTTAGGGCTGGATTAACCTTCAGTCTTCAGCATTCCTGTTATGCAGCAGTGGCCGCCCTCGGAGGGGTCTTTTTGAAGCCCTCCTCGCAGTCACAGTGAGAGCCGTCACTAAGCAGCTTCCATTCCCCCAGATTCTGTGGCCTCTGAGACTTCTTTTATAATGAGCTGTGGGAGGGGGTCCCCCAGGGTCAGGAAACCAATTCTCAGACACTTCCTTTGCATGTCCTGCTTAGCTGGGCCCACTCATCTCTGTGGAAGTGGGAGCAGATGGTAGTTCTTATCTTGGGACATCAGTTCAACCCAACACAGAAAATTCCATCTTCACACCTCTTCACACACACACACACACAAGACAGAGTGAATGTGGACCAAATGCAATGAAACAGCATCCACAGCCATGAAGAAGCAAAAAAAAAAAAAAAACAAAAACGCAAGCAGTTTCCACGGACTGGCCTGCTTCCCAGGCCGGGTGATTAAGTGGCTGCGCTCTGCTGACCCCTTTTCCCACTGCGCCCTCCCAGGGGAGACCATCAAGATTGTGATCGAGGAGTACGTGCAGCAGCTGAGCGGCTACTTCCTGCAACTCAAGTTCGACCCGGAGCTGCTGTTCGGCGCCCAGTTCCAGTACAGTAATCGTATCGCCGTGGAGTTCAACCAGCTCTACCGCTGGCACCCGCTCATGCCCGACGCCTTCAAGGTGGGCTCCCAGGAGTACAGCTACGAGCAGTTCCTGTTCAACACCTCCATGCTGGTGGACCACGGGGTCGAGGCCCTGGTGGATGCCTTCTCCCGCCAGCACGCGGGCCGGGTGAGTCTCAGAGGGGCCTTGCTGGGGACGGGTGGGCTCTGGGATCCCACAGACCTGGATTCAGACACCAGTTCTCTCTTCTGTGAAACAGGGACAGTGTCATTCCTACAGGGTGGTTATGAGCATTCCTTCCTTTGTTTTCTCATTCTTTCGTTTGTTGGGCAATACTGGGTACTGCACCAGCTGCTGGGGATATAGTGATGAAGAAGATCAGTGTGGTACTTGGGGCCTTCTCCTTTTTGGCACTTATGCCTTAGAAAGGAACAACAGCCATATGGCAGCTAACATCACTTGAGTACTTACTATGCGTTAGGCCCTGTGCCAGGTGCATCTCGGATGTTATCAGAATTATAAGAACATGTTCGGAACCAAACTACAGAAAGCCCACAGGGCCCAGGGGACTCAGAGGGGGTCTTCTGAGCCAGAGTTGAGGATTGTGAATTAGGAAGTGATGTTTGAGCAGAGAACCAAAGAATGGATGGGGATCTCCCAGGGAGAGAGGTAGTGTCAATGGCAGGAGATGGTCGTGTTCCAGATGGAGGGAACAGCTTGAGAGAGGCCTGGAAGTCAGAGGACATGGCAATCTGAGGACCAGGAGTACCTTCAGGATATTATAATATATGTGGAAGTGCCTGCACATAGTAGGTCTTCATTAAAGAGTAGGTCTCTGTTATGGGCTGAATGAACCCTCCCCCATCAATTCATATGTTGAAGTCCTGATCCCCAGCACTTCAGAATTTAACTGTATTGGGAGACAGGGTCTTTAAAGAGGTAATTAAGGTTAAATGGGGTCACTGGGTGGACCCTAGTCTGACTGGTGTCCTTTTAAGAAGAGGAGATTAGGGTAGAGACATGTATAGGGGGGCAGACATAGGGAGAAGACGGCCATCTGTAACCCAAGAGAGGGGCCTCAGAATGAAAGCAAGCCTGCTGACACCTTGAACTTGGACGTCTAGTTCCAGAGCTGTGAGGAAATAAGTTTCTGTCATTTAAATTACCCAGTTGGTAGTACTTTGTTATGGTGGCCCTAGAAAACGAATATAGCTTTGTCCCCTGAAATTCCTACCTGACTCCCCCCTAAATCTTCCTTTTCACACATTCCGCAGCTTTCATCTCCTTCATCTCAGCTGCCCTCATCCCCCGCTCCACCCCCCGTGTTGCTCTAATCCTTGTCCCTAAGGCCTGTCATGAAGTTGTGGCACCAGATGAATTTAGGTTTCTTTCTGGTAATTTAACTGAAATTAGCAATATGCTGCCAGCCGTGGGCAGCTGCTGGCTGCTTTATGGTCTCTCTCCTCTGGGGACGCAGACGTGAGCAGAGACAGCAGCCAGCTTCTGTGTGGGGCCTGTGAAAAGCCCTGCTATTTTCCGGTGCAGGGCGGAAAGGCAACCGAAGCTGTCGACTCTCGGCATATGAAAAAGAGTGTGAGAGATGATAAAACGGGGCTTCCGCTGATAATCACCATACTGGCCACCATCTTTTTCGGGTTACCATGTGACTGACCAACACTGTGGTGACTGCTTTGCATAATTTATCTCCTTTATGTCGCCACAACTCTATCCATCAGGTGGATGTTCTTACCAGCCCCGTGTTTGCCTAGGAAGAAGCTGAGAGCTGGCTTCGGTCCTTTGCCGTGGGTCTCTGTTTTAAAATCACAAATTAGGTGGCTTTAAGCAGCAGGAATGTAGTTTTTCACAGTCTGGAGGCTAGAAGTCCAAAATCAAGGTGTCAGTGGAGCCTTGCTCTCTCTGAAGGCTCCAGCGGGACTCTGTTCCATGCCCCTCTCAGCTCCTGGTGGTTTGTGAAAGCATCTCTGCAACGTGGTATTCTTCCTGTATCTTTGGTTTTTCTTTTTTATCAAGACACCAGTCATTGGATTAGGGCCCACCTGAGTGGAATATGACCTCATTTTAACTTAATTACATCTATTTCTAAATAAGGTCACATTAATAGATACTGGGGGTTAATGTATCTTTTGGGGAACACACAAGTCAACTACAACAGCCCCACGGCATTTAAATGTTAAAACTAAGATTGGAACCAGGCTCTGCTAGCTTTGCTCCAAGTATATGATTTCACCCAAATATGGTTTTTCTCTTTCTCATCCAGTTATACTCGTTCTATTTAAACAGAATTCTTTCTTAAGCTTTAATGTTATGAATTCATCTTGAACAATAGAGCTTTCCTTAGACCAATGCTCCTTAATAGTTATGAATGAGAAAATTTTTTGAAACCTTCCATATCTCACTAAGTTTCCTTGACTTTGAACCCTATTGTCATTCCTATGACAAGATGTTATACCACCCATTGGTCTTGGAGTTAAACTTCAAATTTAGTTGAGCTAAATTGGTTTTAGCTCCCTTGTTGCTAGCTTATGACTGTTCCTTTCTCAGAAAGCTTGGCAGAAGGAGGGGGAGACAAAGTCACGTACATTCCTGTAAATAGCTTTATCTGGTCTGAATGGAGTGACTTGACACTCTGTCTTCCTGCCTTCAGAGTCAGAGTTTCTCTGTCCTAGTGGTAGCTGATTACTAGGGGTCCACCGTTTAATACTTAGAGTCTCAGTAAATTTTGCTGAATCTCAATACTACAGTAAGGGAAAGGAAAGCCATAGAAATAGTTTCCTTAGCAGAATCCCTGAAAAGATAAAACATCTCTGTTCTATAATAAGAACTGATTTGGAGAGAGATAGATACAGGTTAGTTCTGCCAGGTATAATTTAAAAAACATCTTAGGAAAGCCCTAAATTTTGACCTCATGAGCTCATCTTCCCGTTTCCAATCCTTGACGGTTCAGAGAGCCTTTTGTCCCTCCTTGTTACGTTTCTAAAGCTGGAATGCCTGTCCCCTCTGCTTGAGCTCTTGGCTGTGGCCCTACTGGCCTTCTCCTTGGCAGAGTTCCAGCTGCTGAGACGAAGAATTTCAGAACCTTCTTTAACAGGATGTTGAGGGCTTCTCACGAAGGGTTGGGGACCAGTGTGGCTGATGAGCCAGCACAGGGGCCTCCAGGCCCATTTCACACTTTAACGATGAGGAAGCTGAGACTCACAGGGGATCCCTAAGAAGGCATGGCAGTGGCAGACCTCCTGGCAGGTCCCCAGCAGGGTGAGGGCCAGGCTGAGCCGCGTTCTCTGTCCTGGCTTGGTCGGGAAGGGCTTCTGACCCGCCGTTCTTTTCCAGGACCGTGCGGCCCAGCTCTCAGAGCATGGCTGTGTTTCTGTCTTGGCAGATCGGTGGGGGTAGGAACATAGTCCGCCACGTCCTGCACGTGGCCGAGGAAGTCATCAAGGAATCCCGAGAGCTGCGGCTGCAGCCCTTCAATGAGTACCGCAAGAGGTTCGGCATGAAGCCCTATACCTCCTTCCAGGAGTTCACAGGTGAGCGGCTGTGTCCTGCCCTAGTGGGACTCACACTAAAGCGAGGAAGATGTTGAGGAAACAGAATGGGCCGATACGTGGAGCCGGCACTGTGACTGCAATTATGGGGGGTGTGGGAAGGCGAATAATTCTACTTGGGGAGAGAAGGTGGCTTTTTGTCTGTTTTTGAAGGATAAACAGGGATTTTTCCAGATAAAGAATAAAAGGAAGAGTATTCTAGGTAGAGGAACAGAAAGTACAAAAGCACAGAGCTCACAAAGAAAGAATCTACTAGAGAGAACAGTTATAGGTATGGCTGGAGCAAGGGGCTTCTGTGGGGGTGGGATGGGGTTTAGTGATGGGAGGTTGGAGCTGAACTGTGTAGAGTATTGGATTCTGTGCTAAAGATTTTGGGTTTTATTCTGTCTAGTGATTTTTAAATACTCATTGATGGACCAGTGACCTGAGAATCATGTAGAAAACTGGTTAAAAATACCAAATCCTGGATGTTTTCTCTAGAGAGTCTGATTCAGTAGGCCTGGGTGGTACCCAACACTGTATGTGTGTGTGTGTGTGTGTGTGTGTGTGTGTGTGTGTGTGTGTGTGTGTGAAGTACATGCGTATGTGTGTATTGTTATTGTTGTTGCTGTTGGTTATGATCCCAAGCTCTTGGGCAGCCAAGTTTGGAAACCCTTGTCACAGACAATGGGGAGCCACTGAAGGGTCTTGACATGGGTGTGACATGACCCATGCTTGTGTTACTAGTGCCCTATGGAAGGTGGATTTGACAAAACAGGGGAGCTCAAGGTCAGTGTTCTGTGAACACTCAGAGGGGCTGAAATAACACTGTTACTCAGTCTCTGTGTGAGGTTGGACAAGTTACACTCCATCTCTGAACTCAGGGCCTTAAATGACGATAAGGCCTTAAAACCTACCTGTGAAAGAAATAAGATGAGTCGCTTCTCCTTGTTTTAACGATAAAATAATTGGGGCACAGAGAAGTGAGATGAGTTGCCCAAGGTGGCTTTTGAGTCCTTCCTTAGTAGCAAATTCCTTTTCCTGGATGCAGCCCTGGAGAAGGGTTCATCAGCCAGGCCAGATTTGAGGACCTGTGCTCGATTTCTCAAATCGGTCTCCTGAAGTTCCTTATTCTCCCCAGGAAAAGGTGGATCTAGAAGTTTCCCTCCCCAGATTAACCTTAATGGGTGGCATCTGATTCTGACTCTAACTTCTCCCCCTTGTAGGAGAGAAGGAGATGGCAGCTGAGTTGGAGGAGCTGTACGGAGACATCGATGCCTTGGAGTTCTACCCGGGACTGCTTCTTGAGAAGTGCCTTCCCAACTCCATCTTTGGGGAGAGTATGATAGAAATTGGGGCTCCCTTTTCCCTCAAGGGCCTCTTGGGGAATCCCATCTGTTCTCCGGAGTACTGGAAGTCAAGCACATTTGGTGGCGAGGTGGGCTTCAACATTGTCAAAACGGCCACGCTGAAGAAGCTGGTCTGCCTCAACACCAAGACTTGTCCCTACGTTGCCTTCCGCGTGCCCGACCCCCACCAGGATGGGGAGCCTGCTGTGGAGCGGCCATCCACAGAACTCTGAGGGGGCGGGGCTGCAGCATGCTGGAGGGTGGAGCTTTGTGTTTGTCTTTCCAGAATGCCGAGGCCAGGCTTCCTCGTCTTAAGTGTCTGGTTTCTAGTTTGGCAACGAGAGTATCAGGGATGACATTTAGAACTTTGTGTCTTTCACCCGTTATCTCGAATACTATGGTCTCGATTGTCATTCTGGAATACTGAATGCCTAGTGAATCACCTGGAACATTAGGAGTGGTTCTCATTGGCAGGCCAGAACCCCAGATTCCTGGTTGACAGCCTAGAACGTCGGATTTCTGGTTGATTTGGAATACAGGCATTCTGGAACATGGAGCTCCTGATGGAATCATCTAGAAAGTTAGGGGGTGTTTGTTTTGCATTCTAGAATTCTGTCCCCCTTCCCCCAGAATGTTGACTTTCCAACTGGTGATTCCAAATATCATGTTCCTGGTTGCTGATCCAGAATCATGGCTCGCATGCCAGATCAGTTCTGGTCTGAATGTCTAGAATGTTGATTTGGTTCATTTTCCTGTTCCATGAGACATCTGCAGAGCAGGAGAATCTGATGTCTAAGAAGAATGTACTGCCTGAATCGATGCCTGCACTGAGGGGGCAAGGAGGGGAGATTGTTCTTCTTGGGACCCCCAACGTAGACCCTGGTTGGGGGGATAGAGAGAGACCAGGTGGGCTTTTTCCAGACCTTCGTCTCCACCCAGGGTCTTGACTCATGGCAGCTGTTTCTCATGAAGCAAATAAAATTCTTTTTCCAAATTGCTGCTATGTGTCTCCTTTGATCCCGTCCCCAGGAGTGGCAGCAACACTGAAGTAACCTTTCTCCCAGCCACAGGCTAGATGTGGTGGAGGATGCAGCATGGGTGTTTCCGTCCAGGTCCCTGGGGCTTGTCATTGTCCAGAGCTTCCACCACGGGTGCTTCATTTACCCGTCATGGGTTAGATATTACCTCTTCCAGGCTGTGCTTCTAAAACACACGACTCCCCAGCCCCAGCAGGCAGCTCCCATCATCTGATTAAGACAACTTCCTTTCTTACTGAGCCAGACAACTGAGATGAAAGGCATCTGGGGAGGGGAACACTGACTGTACCGGTTTGATGCATTTGATTCTTATTCTCATCCCAACACTATAAATGAAATGGTATAAAAATCCCCATTACAAAACTGAGGCAATTGAGACTTGGGGTGGCCATATGACATGGCCCAGAGGTGCCATATGGTAGATGCCAGAGCCAGGTTTGGACTCGGGTCTAGCTAAGTCTAGAGTTGTGCTCTTTCCCCCACCAGCTTCCTCTTGCTTCCTGGTTTGGCTCAGTTCCAGGCCCGATCTTGTCTGTCTGGCTCAGGGTCAAAGGCAGAAGTTGGGGAACAGCCTCCAACGAACTTGCATTCTATTCATTCAGTCACAAATATTTATCCTCCTAACTGCTTGCTATATGACAGTTGTCACAGGCCTGGGGCTCCAGCAGTGAGCGATCAAGACAGATCAGGCTTCTGCAAGGATGGAGCTCACATTCCAGTGGGAGTAGAGTAGAAGATAAACAAGCAAACAATAGGTGTGATCTCCCTTCTAACTCACCCTGTTCTGCCCTCCACTGCTTGACCCCTGAGCACATAGATAGACCCTTTCCCCAGCCACATGGACCCCCATAGCCAGCAAAAGAGAGCAGAGAGGTCAGAAGGGTAAGGTAAGAGGTTGAGACTGGTCCTTTGCGCTCTGTGCTTTGGGCTTTAGCGATCCTGGGGAAGAAAGATGGCCCAGAAATAATGGGGGAAATTGGGGTTCAGGCTCAGGGCCCCTGAGGCTGGGCTCCTTGCCTTACAGTCCAGAAAGCCCTTGTTTTTCTTTGTGTTGTCTGGAGCTGCCTCCACTCCCTCCTGGACTGTTGAATACAGAGAATGCAGTCTTTCCTTGCTCCCCCGATTGCTCTGATCGGGAAGGGTCCTTTGAGTGCTGGCAGCGGGCATGGCGTGCTTGTGTCTTGTCTTGCTTGCCTGTACCTATTTCTCCTCTCCTGCTAACATCTCTACTTTGCCTGAGAATCCTCTCTCATTATTTTTAGTCTTGGTGGTTCCATCAAGGGCCTCGTCCTGGCCAAAGGGGTGGCCTGTGAATCGATTCCAACCAATCCTACACCCTCTCCTTAAAACTGGCCCCAAGGGGAGTCGCATGGGGATTGAGATGATGGACTCTGACTCTGACTCATCCCCACAGCTGGGCTCTGAAAAGCCTGTCCCATGAGTTCCTGCTTCCAAGATCACCAGGGGAGCCCTGATTCCTGGCCTCAAGACTTTAGCTTTTCCTTCCATCCTGAGAGATGCTCCGTGAATCCCTCTTTCACTGGTCAGAGTTGGGGTCTGTTGTTTGCAGCCAAACCTTAATGACTTTGAGGCGATAAAAGCTCTACAATGCCTCTGGAATTTAAATCAGCAGAGACACGATCAGACTAGTGTTTTAGAAAGAGTACCCTTGGGTCGGGGGACAACAGAGTACAGCGGCAAGAACCGGAGGCTGGCAGAATGTTCAGACAGCAGTGGCCGTGGTCCAGCTGAGAGATGATGGCTGCCGGGGTCAGGGGAAGGGCTGTGGGGTGGGAGGATGGGATAGTCTTTTCCCGAATGCAGCTGGACTTGGTTTTGCCTGGATAATTGTGTATGAAATTTTGCAAATGGAAAATTAGGTCAAATGCACCAAGAATGCCTTTTCAGAGTGGAAGATTTTAATGCCCATGATATGAATGCGCATTCCCGGCATTTTGATTTGGTAGGTGTGATGGTTAATTTTATGTGTCAACTTGGCTGCGCTACAGTTATTAAACCAAACCCTAATCTAGATGTGGTGGTGAATGTATTGTGCAGGCATGGATAATATCTATAATCAGCTGACTTTGAGCAAAGGAGAGAACATTTGTTGATGTGGGCCTTATCTAATCAACTGAGGGTCTTAACAAAAACTGAAGGTTTCCCAGAGAGAAGAAATTCTGCTTCAAGACTATAGTATCAATTCCTACTTGAGTTTTCAGCCTGCTGGCCTGCCCTATGGATTTGACTTGCCAACTCTGACAATTGTGTGAGGCAATCCTAAAAATAAAGCCATATATATACCCCCTTCGTATACATACATACATACATACACACATACATATATCTCATTTGTTCTATTTCTCTGGAGGGAGCTGGCTGATACAATGGGTGGTTCATTCAGGGCTCCCAGCAAGAACAACAGAACATCCTCTAGCCCATTTAAGCAGGAAAGGTTTTATTATAAAACATGGCATAGCTCATGGAAACATTGGAAGGACCAGAGGATTAGGCTCTAAGGCTCCCTGCTCTGGATCAGCGGCTACTGCTCCAGTGCGGATGCCCCTGCTACTGCCACCACACACAGGCATCTTGGATTGTACCGCTGCTGCCAAACTCTATTACTGCTGCCCCTGAAAGCTGGCTGCTTCTACAGCCACCCTGGCCAGAAAATGGATTCAGCACGGCACCTGTTTCCTCACTTATCTCTACTCGGAATTAAAGTCATTCTTATGCCTGAATTCCAGCTCCAAGACAGGATGGGAAAGTGAGTGTTTTGGCTTGTCCCGCGGAAAGAACCAGCTTGTGGGAAGTTCTCCATATCTGGGAAAGGTATTCAAAGAGGCTGGGAAAACCTGGATGGCCTACCTCAATGGATCTGTTGTTTCAGTTCTGTTTTGTTTCTGCGGGCCTGTGCCCTAGAACACCACAGAGAACATCACAGTGGCACCACCGTTGACCTGGTAACAGCTCCAAATAATTACAAGCAAAGAACACGAGAAGCCAAATTATGGAAGTACAGAAGAGCAGAGGTGCAAAGGCCGTAGGCACACAGAGTCCACTCTGCTAATAATGTTTGTGTAAAGAAGTGTCAAAAATGTTAGGCAGGCATACAGCCCACTTTTCTACTTAATCATGCGCTCCTATAAAAATGGACTTTAAACTAAAATAGCTTTGTGTGAATGACGGCAAGGAATAGTAAAAGAAGCTTTTGTAGGGCACTATTGTAGGGAACTACAATGAAACACTTGCCTTACGATTTTACCCGTTATTCATGCTTGATTTCCTTCCAGACTGGGTCTAAATACTATTTTTTTACTCTCAATCTCTATACTTTTGGTCGAAAGGACTTTTGAGCCATTTGCACAACTTCAGCCTTGGTAGTTTCAGGACAATGTGGCAGGACGTTCTTGCAGACGTCTGTGGCAGATGCCCCTCACCTCCCTACCACCCCCCACCTTGGAATATAACATGCAACAAAGTGCATTAATCGTAAGTGCATGTATTTTATCATAAGTATAAACCCAAGTAACCACCAAAGAAATCAAGATATAGAACTTTTCAGCACGACAGAAGGCATTTTGTGCCCCTTTCCTGTCTAAAACCACTAAAATAGAACCACTATTCTGACTTCTGTCACCGTTGATTAGTTTTGTTTGCTTTTTAATTTCCTTCGGATAGAGTCATACAATATATCCTTTTTTGGAGTCTGACTTCTTTGGCTCAACATGTCTGTTGACATCCAAGTTGCAGTGTATCAGCTGTTTGACATTCTTCACCGCGTGTAAGTAGTTAATGTATACCACAATCGATTTATCTAGTCAGTTGTCAATGGACATTTGAGTCATTTCCATTGTTTGACTATTACAAATTAAGCTGCCTCTTCGTCAGATTTTAACCCTTATAAACGGTTTTCCTTGAAACATCATCTTTTATACACATTTATTATGGGAAATGGTTCCTGTTCTCTGTTCAAGATCCCCTGCTGTTTCTTCTCTTGCTGAATGGCCTGATGGAAAGAGAAGATGATGCATGAGCGTGAAAAGAAAACATTTATCAAGAGCCTACTCCGTGGCAAGGACCTTCCTGCCTATTTCATTAACTCTGACTAACAATAGCCGTATGACGCATTTCTCCCGTTTCACAAAGGAAGAAATTGAGATTCAGAAAAATTAAGTGACTTGTCCAGAGCTACGAAGTGGTGAGAGGTGGTGGTGAAGGTCTGATGTGTGGCCAGTTTCCACTGTGTGCCCCATTCAAGACCCCCAAAACCAGAATTACAGTAGGGGTGGGGGAATAGAGGGTGGAAGGGGCAGTGATGGGGTGGCCATTGGTAATGTTAATTTATTTCCAGATGATTCTGTTAACAAGCCTCAGATGGAGACCTCTGCACCATATCATGCTGTCTCTTGGTCCTTCTTTTCCTGTTTAGATGAGTGGCATTTTCTTTCTTCTCCCGTGACTCGCTTTTTCTAGGCTTGCTATCTCTTTTCTGCTCTGTGACTTGCACTCTACACGCCATGCTGCTGTTCACTGAAAACTGGTTTCCCGAAGTCTGAAATGCTGCTGTTGCCTTTTATCTCCCCATCTGCTTCGAACTTCCCTTCCCTCCCTCCCCTCTAGCCACACTCATTGAAGCTCCAATCCCAAGCTCTCCCCTTCCCCACCACAGGATAATCAAGTGCCCGTTCTTGTCTTGGGTCTCGATTCTTGCCTTCACAGGAAGGACCCAAGACATATCCTAGTTTCCGCTTCCTCCCTAGTCACCCTATGGCATGGAATGGGGGTCTGGCATGTTTTTTTTTTTTTTAAATTATGGTAAAATACACATAAATTGAATTCTTTCTTGCATTTCATAGATGAGATGATGGAAACTCAGAAAGAAATTTCTGTGAGGTCATAAAACCTGTCAATGGCAGAACCTGGACCCAGAACTCACAATCAGGTGCTGTGTTCAGTCCATGCTAACTGATGACCAAGGTCTAAGAGGCCTTTCCTGGGATGATAAACACAGCATAGGCCGGAGTGATGCCGAAGCCCCTGTTCTTTCCATTCTGAAGGTCATTGGTCACACAAAAATGTGGTTAGCACATGTTCAAGTGACTTATGCTTTTGGAATTTTCCAGGAGCTAGGATGCTTTGTTGAGGGCAGCAGCTTTATGGCAAGATCCCAGATAACGTGATGCAAAACACTGTCTGTTGCCTTCCACAAATCTCGAGACAGCACGCAGGGCAGCAGAATAAGAAGAAATGGAGTGACTCCAAATGTCTCCCAGGAGGAAGGGTTTCAGGCAGGGAAAGAATCTAACAAGTGCCAGATATCTGGTTCTTGTCTATCAGTTATTTAGGGGTTTCTGGTCAGGAGCTTGGGCTCCTGGTTCCCAGGACCACGTAGACTGACTTCCCTTGTGGTTCCAGAAATGAAAGAAGCCATTGCAATCTCCTTGTCTACAAAAAGAAAGGGGGATTTATTAGACTTAACAGAAAAGTTACTGTATGGCATGTAATCAAGGTAATGTTTTCCTGGCCTATGTGCTATCAAGGCAAATCTTTTTTGAATATCTCACCCTTCATCATGCCAAACATATTAAAAGACATCCATATGCCACTTTTAATATAATTTACATATGTATAATTTGCATATATGCCAAGGTGGGTTTTAGTTGACTAGTTAACATATTGCATTTTATAGCCATTTGTAATTTCGATTTTACTATTTTATTTTAGTATTTTTGACAAGACATTATTTCTTCTAAGTCTTAAATAATTCCATAAGTCCTTGAAAAGCTCAATGGCCATCAGGTGCCACATCCCAGGGTTTACTGAATAACCTTGTTTCATGGCCTCTCTGGGTCACCCTGCACCATTATTACTGAGTAGCCTCTTTCTCTTCTCCTTGGTCTACATCTGACCATTCTCATGCAGCTGGACAAGAGATCATAGGTGAGTTCTCTGCTGATTTGGAAAAATATGAACATAAATTTCCTGACTAAGTGTCTCCAATGAAATATTTTTACACATCCTGCTTTATGAATGCAGCTGAACTGGAGGCCGCCATTCACAATGGCAGCTGTCTCTTAAGTATTAGCTGGTTTGGACACTTCTCATCACTGACAAACCAGGGAGAAAGCAGGGAGTCTCATCACTGAATGGACTTAAGCAGTGTAAAAGTTTGCAAAGTGTAGGAGTATTTGTGAGCATAAGCTTCCTAGTGAAAGAGCAGGGACAGGTAACCATCTGTAATCATTATTCTGACTCCTATAAATTAGGGTGTTCTTTTTCTCTTTTTTGGTTTATTTATTTTCCACTTTATTTATTCCCACTTTAAAAACTGAGGTATATTCTGAAATCATTAAAAAAAAAACACTTTCAGCAGTTTATTGTATTTAATTGCATGATTGGTTTTCAATGATATTGTGGTCCCAATCTGAATTTTTGTATTGAGTGTAATGAATCTCTTTCTAATGTCTTGCTAATTATTACAATTTGGTGAATATCTGTTTAATGTAATAAAATTAAAGTGAATCTAAAACTTGTAAAGAAAATTGAGGTATCACTGAAACATCATATTAGTTTTAGGTGTATAACATGATTCAATATTTGTATATATTGTGAAAATCTTGTTCTTAAGTTTTATGTGAATGTACTTTTTGTTTCTTGCTTCCTCTGCTCAACATAGTGTCTTATAAGATTTTCCATGTTTTTGTGTTTATCCATAGTTCATACTTTTTTAATCCTGGGAAGCTTTCCACCATGTAAATATACGGGAATCTGTTTATTTTTTTAATTGTTTCTAGTTTTAGCTATTATGAATACAACTATTATGAACATTTGATACATGCCACAAGGCATTTCTGGATACATGTCTTCATTTCTCCTGGATAAATATTTGGAGCAGAATTTCTGGATCATATGGTAAGTATATATTTAACTTTACAAGAAATGGCTAAATAGTTCTCCAAAGTGGTTGCACCATGTTGCACTTCCATTAGCCAAGTATGAGAGTTTCAGTTGTTCTGAATCTTTGGCAACATTGATTATTAGAAATCTTCAAATTTTAGCCATTCTTATGCTGGGTTTGAAGTGGAATCTCACTGTAGTTTTGAATTTTCATTTCTCTGATGACGAAGGATGTTGAGGATTGTTGATCATTTGTATCTTTTTTTCATAATGTGTCTGTTCAAATCTTCTGCCCACTTCTTATTAGGTTGTTTGTCTTCTTATTACTATTATAAGTCTTAGGTATTGCAAATATTTTCCCTTGTCTGTGGTTTGCCCTTTCATTTTCTTAATACAATTTTAAAGAACATAATAGAAAACATTCTGATAAAGTCCAGCTTACCATTTTCCTTCTTATGGTTAGTGTTTTTTCCTTATTTAAGAAATTTTGCTTACTGCAGAGTCACAAAGATATTCCTCTAGTTTTATCTAGAAGCTTTATAGATTGGAGGTCTAAAGCCCATTTAACTTAATTTTTGTGTATCATGTGAGATAGAGTCAAAGTTTATTTTTTTGCATTTAGATACCTAGTTACTCTAGCGTCATTTGTTTAATAGACTATTCTTTTCCTCACTGAGTTGCTCTGGCATCTTTGTAAAGAAATAAATGGCTGTATATGTGTGGGCCTATTTCTGGACTCTGTTATGTTTCACTGATTTATTTATCCCTATGACAACCCTGCACTGGCTTGTAGCTTTATAATAAGTAGTTTTTCGTTAAGTCTTGAAATCGTTTAGCACAATCTCTCCAAGTTGTTTTTCTTTTTAAGATCATTTGTGCTTTCCTAGGTCCTTTGCATTTCCATTCAAATCTTAGGTCACTTTGTTAATTTCTATAAAAACATCTGCTGCGATTTTGCCAGGGACAGTGTTGAATCTATAGATCAAGTTGGGAAAAACTGACATCTTAGTATTGAGCCTTCCAATTCAGGAGCTGGTGTATATCTTTATTTATTTAGGTCTTTTTAACTTTCTCTCAGTATTATTTTGTAGTGTTTAGTGTACAGTCTTGCAGAATTTTGTTAGATTAATCCAGAAATATTTAAAAGTTTTGGATGATATCGTAAATGAAATTGTTTTTTAAATTTAATTTAAGTTGTATTTTTTTTCCAGGCACATATGCTTTATTCATGACAAAGGTGGTACACTACAGAGTAGCCGTAACGACACAGTATTTTTAATAAATGATACTAGGCCAAATATACAATTATATATTCATAGGGAAAAAAATGAAACTTTTTCTCTACCTTACACCCTATACAAATAATAAGTCCAGATAGATTGTAGATCTAAACAAAAAGATAAATCAATACAGTTTTAAATAAGAAATGCTATTCTAGAATATTATTAAAAACATTAATCACAAAACAAAGATTGATGAATTGGGCTGCATTAAAATGAAGAATTTCTGTCCACCAAATGACACCATTAAGAGAATGAAAAGGAATGGCTTGATTTTTTCTTTTTCTTTTTCCTTTCTTTCTTTTTTTTTTTTTGCTAGTATGCAGAAATAGAAATGATTTTTGGATCCTATAATCTTGCTAAATTCACATATTGGTTTTAGTAGATCTTTTTACAGATTCCTTAAGCTTTTCTATGGAGCTAATAGTTTTATCTTTGAATCAAAACAATTTTACTTCTTCCTTTTCATTTGCCTTTTACTTCTTTTTCTTGCTATGCTGTATAGCTAGGACTTCTAGTATAATGTTTAAGACAATCGGTAAAGGATCACATCCTTCCTTGTCTCCATCTTAGGGTGACTGTATTTAGTCTTTGCCCGTTAAGTGTGATGTTAGTTGTGAGTATTCTATAGAATGGCCTTCATCATTTTGAGAAAGTTCCCTTCTATTCTGAGTTCATGAAGAGTATTTTATTGTTGAATTTTTGGGGTCAAATTGTTTTCCTTATCTATTGAGATAGTTATGTTTTTCCTTTTAACCTGTTGATATGGTGAATTACTTGGTTGATTTTTTAATGCTGAACCAATTTTGCATTCCTGGGATTAACCACCTGCGGTCATGAGGTCTTATCCTTTTTATATAGTGTTGGATTCAATTTGAAAGTATTTTAAATAGATTTTTGTTTGTATTCATGACAGACATTGGCCTGCAGATTTCTTTACCTACAATATCTTTTTTTTTTTAAATAAGGGTAACACTGGTTTCACAAAAGGGATTGAGAACCAGTCACATCTCTATTTTCTGAAAGAGTTTATGTAAGGTTGGTGTTATTGCTTCTTTAAATATTTGGTGGAATTTATCAATGAAGTCATCTAGACTTGGAGGTTTTGCTTTGAGAAGGTTTTAAATTACAAATTTAATTTTTAAAAGATATAAAATTATTTAGATTTTTTCATTTTTTCTTGAGTATGTAGTTTTTGAAATTTGTGTCTTTCAAGGAATATGTCCATAGGTTATTAAATTTATCAGCATAAATTTGTTCATATTATTCCTTTATTAGACTCTTAATGTCTGTAGGACATGTAGTGAGGTACCCCCCTATTATTCTGGATATTGATGAATTGGCTTTTTGCTTGAGTTTTGGCTATCCTGCCTTCTGCAATCTAGAAAGTACTTTCAGGAGAAAAGCTAATTCAATATGAATCTCACTCAGTGTGATCTCTGCTTGTAAGGTTAATTTCTTTTGATTTTCTATCTGCTTTTGCTTACACTTCAGAACCTTAAAACAAGTATTTTTCCCCAGGGTTTTCTTCCCAATAATTTATAATTATTAATATAAGAGGGTTATATTAATAGACTAGGTGCTTTGCCATTACTAGAATCAGAATTCAACCATCTTGCTATATATTTTCTGTTTGTTCTGTTCAGTTTTTGTTCATTTTTCTCTTTCCCTGTCTAATCTTTTACATTAATTATTTTTAGTCTTAAAATTTTGCCTTTCTATTGGTTTGTTAGTTATATAGATTTTAAAGTATCCTCTTAGTGCTTACTTTAGACATTATAATATATATCATTTACATATTAAAGTCCAATATATATTAATGTTTTTTTTTACCATATTCTGATAAATGTAAGAACCCTAGAACATCAGAACTCCAATTCCTTCCTTCTTACATTTTGAGCTATAGTTTTAATGTGTTTTAATTTAGCGCATATTTTAAATCTCATAAGACATCCTGACTATCAATTTAAATAGGCAATATTCATTCAGATTTACCCATAACTGCAGGTCATTTCTTCCTGCATTTTGCACTTTCGTCTGGGATAATTTTTTTGCTTCCTTTAGTGTTTCCTTTTAGTGCAGGACTTCTAGTTACATATGATTATGCTCTTCTCTTCACTGATTACTCACTCTGCTCTCAACATCCTGGGCAGTTATGTAGTGAAACCCTCACGGGTATCTTTAGGGAAGGTTTTTTTTCAGTTTTGTTTTTGCGATTCGTATAGGTTTTATGTTTTGTCTTCTTATTCTTTCTACTAATATCTCTCTTCTTTTTGTTTCCTTTTTCTCACTAGAGGGTCAACACCTGTCTTGTTTGTGGCCTGTCTTCTCAGCCCACCCATCATGAACGTCCTTCTAGAAGTTCTTTTTTGTGCAGCATCCCAACTACCCAGTTCGGTGCAATATATGCAATGATAAGCTGATGTGAAAAGCACAGTGGAGTTATCAATAGCATTTGAACCCAAGGATAAGGAAGAATGCTCAGAGAAAGCTATAGCGAAGTCAGGCCTTTAAGGATGGCAATTAGGCATTAACTAAGCGAAGAAGAAAAGTAAAGGTATTACAGTCACATATGAAGGCATGGAGGTGTGAAGCACGTTAAGTGTTTGGGACTGCAGCATGGTTCAGGATTTTGTATACAGCATAGATGGTGGAAGCACAGCCAGCATGCTTCAATCTTCACCATTCTGCGTCCATGGCAGACATTGCTGATCTATCACAGAGCATCATTTCTCACTGGGATTGAGCAGAGGCTTTGAATTATTCTCAAATGACCACTCCGGGCACTTAATTAAATTGTGGTGGCATAAGAGATGAAACCTATTTGCTCTTCTGGGAATGGGAGAATAATGTCATGAAGAGACACGAGGCTGGGGAGTTAGGCAGGACCCAGACTAAGAAGATGCTTTTGATGATGGCATCAGTGACTATTGTCTCTTGAGGATGTCAGGAGACATCGAATGTGAAATATCAAGAAAGTTTCAGAGCTCTTGGAGCTGCCTCTGTGGAGCCAGTTCTACTCTATGATCTTATTGATGAGGCTCCAGGGATACACCGTTTGAAAAACTCCTGGCTGCCCTGCTTCGGCACTAATTAGCCATGTGGGGAAGTTCTTTGTGGTGTAAGTAAGTGACATCTCTGGTTAAAATTTTGGCTTCTCCCAGGTGAGCGGTGACTAGGAATGAAGCATAGTCTCTCAGTGGATTAGTCTGTCCCTTGCGAATATAGCCTTTGGCAATCACCAACTCCAAGTACTGTAAGAACAGAGACTCTTTCTCAAGCTCATTCATGCCACTTACCAATCAGGCAAGCAGAACCTACTAGAATCTGGTCTGGAACTACACCTGGGATTGAGGCACCACATTGGAGAGCCTTGCATGGCCATAGTCATCCTTAGTAATTTCTTTTGTGTTGAAAGAGGTGTACAAGTAAAAGATGGGATTGGTGAAAGCTCGAGGCAGAAGTGTGCCTGGTATATCTGAGGGTGAATTGACTGGACTGCGTTAGCTGAGAGAGGCAGCAGATGAAGCCAGAGAGGTCAGAGGGCCAGTTCATGTGGAACCTTATAGAACACTGCAAAGATTTTTGCTTTGATACTGTGCCAGCTTTATCAATATTTTCTTGTCAATGCATTTTGATCTTATCTAAGAAATATTTTCCTAGCCCTAAGGTCTGAAATATAACTACCTTTATTTCTTACAAAGTATTTTATTTCTTTAAGTCAGGTTTTATTGTCCACAAAATATAATTTATGTACCATAAAATTTATCTGTGTTAAATATCCTATTTGATGAGTTTTGACAAATGTATGTTATTAAGTAACAATCACAGTCAAGATATAGAGATTTTCATTTTGCTGGAAATTTTTCTCCTGTCCCTTTGTAGTCACTACCCTTCTTGCACTCCCAGCTCCAAGCAAACACTGATTTGATTTCCTGTTTTCTTTTCCTGAATATCATATAAATACAATAATAAAGTATGTAGTCTTTTGTGTTGTTTTGTTTAGCTTCTTCCACTTTTGCTTTTGAGATTCATCTAAGTTGTTGCATGTATCAGTAGTTCATTCCTTTTTATTGCTAGGTAATATTTCATGTATAAAAATACAATAATTTGTTAATTCAGTAATCAGTTGCTAGATTGTCTAATTTTTGGCTACTATGAATAAAGCTGTTATCAGCATTGACATATAGTCCTTTGTGTAAACATATATTTCCATTTCTCTTGGGTAAATACCTAGGAGTGGGACTTCGGTTGTATAGTAGGTGTACGTTAAATGTTTTAAGAAATTTCCATTGTAAGCAACTTCTAAAATGGAAAGTGGCTATTCCATTTTGCAGTAGATAAGATTTCCAGATGCTCCCCTCATCGGGTCATGGTATTATCAGATTTTTAGATTTTAGTCATTTTAGTGGATGTAGAGTGGTATCTTGTGGTTTTAATTTGCATTTCTCTATAACTAATGATGTCGAACATCTTTTTATGTGCTCGTTTGCCATCTGTATGACTTTTTTTTGGCTAAATATGTATTTGGATATTCTGCCCATTGTCTAATGAGGTTGTTAGTCTTATTAATTTTGAAAGTTCTTTATTCTGGATACAAGTCCTTATCAGATATTTATTTTTACAAACATTTTCTCCCAGTCTGTGGCTGTCTGCGTTTTCTAAACAGTGTTTTTCAAATAGCAGAAGTTTTTAATTTTGATGAAGCCAAATTTATCTTCTTTTTTCTATTATGGTTTGTACTTTTTGTTTATTATTGAAAACATCTTTGCCTAATCCAAGGTTATAAAATTTTTTCTCTGTTTTTTTTTCTAGAAATTTTTAGATTTAGCTTTTAAATTTAAGTCTATGATCCATTTTGAATTAATTTTTTAATCTAATGTGAGTTAAAAATGGAAATCTTTTTTTTTTTTAACATGTGAATATCCAATTGTTCTGGCACAAACTGTTGAAAAACAACACTCTCTCTATTGAATTGCCTTGGCAGTTTTGTCAAAAATCAATTGACAATATACGTGTGAATCTATTTCTGAACTTTTCTGTTTCATTGATCTATAAAACCCATAGCAAACTATTTTGATTATTATAGTTAGTAAGCCTTGAAATTGCATAATGTAAGTTCTCTTTTAAAAAAAATTATTATGGTTTTTTAAGATTTTTTGGCATTTCCATATAAATTTTAGAATAAGTTTTCAATTCCTATAAAAAGGCCAGGTAGAATTTAAAATAAATTTTTTGGCTTTTGATATTTTTATTTATTTTTGACAAATAAAAATGACATACATTTAAGATGTATATCCTTAAAATTCTAATGTAATAGACTTTTGATTGAAATTGCATCAAACCTATAGATTAGAGGTTGGCAAACTATGATCCATGGCTTAAATGTCATCCATCTATTTTTGTACAGTCTGCAAGCCAAGAATGGTTTTTACATTTTTAAAAGGTTGAAAAAATTCAGAAGGGGAATAGTATTTTGTAGCATGTGACCATTCAATTAAATTCAAATTTCATTTTCTATAAAGTTTTATTGAGACACAGTCATGCTCATTTGTTTATGTATTGTCTATGGCCGCTTTGCACTACAATGTCAGAATTGAGTAGTTGTGACAGAAACCATATGACCTATAAAGCCTAAACTATTTATATATAGCTCTATACAGAAAACAAAACAAAACTGCTGACTCCTGCAATGGATCAACTATAGAATAATTGAAATCTTAACAATATCGAGTCTTCGGATCCACTAACATGGTATTAGAGTTCTCCTGAGAAACAAAATCAACAAGACTATATATATACATGTATGTGTGTGTATATATATGTGTGTGTGTGTGTGTGTGTGTGTGTGTGTGTGTGTGTGTGTGTATTTTTTTTTTTAGAGAGATTTAAAATTTTCATTTTAAGGAATTGGCTCACATAATTATAGAGGTTTTGGTAAGTCCAAAGTCTGCATGGTAGGCAAGCAGGTTGGATACTGAGAAAAGAGTCCTCAGTTCTAGTTCAAAGGCTGACAGAATTTCTTCTTGCTCTTGGAAGGTCAGTCTTTGTTCTGTTAAGCTCTTCAACTGATTGGATAGAGTCCAACCACATTATGGAGGATAATCTGCTTTACTCAAAAGTCCCCTGATTTAGATGTTAATCTCAACCAATAATAATAATAATAATAATAATAATAATACCTTAACAGACACATCTAGAACAATGTTTGACTAAACACCAGAGCACTGTGGCCCAGCCAAGTTGACACATAAAATAAATTATTATGGTCCCCCTCCTCACAAATATCTCTATCTTCACCTTCAACCTCCACTGATAGAATACACTTTTACCATTATTCAAAACAAAAAGCATTAAATAGAATTTTACAGTTTGCCTGTAATTTAAAAATATTCTTTCATATTTATAAAAGAAATAATGCTTATGGTCAGAGAGTTGGAACTCTTTATGAAGCAGCAAATTTGAAGTAACCCTTGTTTCTACATTTTGGTGACTTAAAATTATTTATATTTATATTAAGTCTTATTTCTGGAGAGTTTAAGGAAGCTTGAAGTAACATGTAAAATACAAGATAAAATGAACTGAAAACATTAAACAGGAAAAAAAAAGAGAGAGAGAGAGAGAGAATAAACAAGGGCGAGGACATAAAACTGAGCCAGGAATGACTCTGAAAATGCAGATAGTAATGACCTGTGTTATGAGTCGGCTCAGATTTGGCTCCGAGCTTTCTGATCAGTCAGAGTTCTCAGTGAACAAAGCTGAAAACGAAAGGGTTCTTTAGGTGAAATACCAACATCTGTGTTCTAAGAAGAGGCACATTGCATGGGCTTTCTTTTAATTAGCCTCAATATAGGCTTTTAGCAATCACATTGGTGCATAAAAATTCACATAAGCAATTTAGTTTGTAGGCAAAAACAGTGGTGTCTAGGTGTTCAGGTCACCAGTGATCTAGGTTGACAATATATTGGATTTTACATTTTTAGGGAAGTATGGATGGGCTGCATGTCCTTTGGGCAATTTTCTCTAAATAATTTTTCCTTTAGTTAAACTTTTGATAAACACTAAGTGTCATTGAGCTCTAAATATTCCCTGATTGGTACCTCAGTTATGGCTGATATTAATTGTTAATTGCATATCGATGAGTCCTATTTTGAGTTGGCAGCAACAACAAACAACTAAGTAGATCAGATAAATAAAATGAATGCTGACACAGACACATAGTGTTTATGGTCACCATTTCAGAGCCAAGATTTTCATTAAAACCTGGAGATGTCCACTGTGGGGAGGACAACCAACAAATGTGTGTGCATGTGTGTGCACACACAGTGAGTATTTAGTGCCATGGTACTGAATGACTGTTAGAGCACAAATCTCCAATGTGTAGAAATATTTTATAAATATATCCATATACAACATAGCTTTTTTGCCAGGTTTTAATTGCCAGGTTGTTTACGTGTTTTGTTTGCAAGAATAATAGAGAGATGAGCCTCAACCTGATAGTTCTGAACAAGTATTTATGGGGAACTAGAGAAATATGCATCACTGAGATCCAGGTAGGATTCTTTCTGAAAGGAAATCCACTCTGAATGGATAATGAGATTACGAAGATGAGTGATTCTCAGTTCCTAATTTTAAGGTGGTTCTAGTCTGGTGGGGAAGACAAACTTTTAAATGAATAAAATGCTACAGGTATAGTGACAGATGCACTGGAAAGCAACAAGCATAGACCACATATTTTGAAATCAGCTCCTTCACTTTTTGGCTATTGTGGTCTTAGGCCGATTACTTAACAACTCTGGTTCTTGGTGTCCTGTTTGTAATAAGCAGATAGTAAATACCTGCCAACTCCATCTCCTCTTCTCTCCCTTCTCCACCATTTCTGTTACTTCTTCCTTTTCTTCCTGCCAAAATTCTCTCCTCTGTCAGGTGTTCCTGGATGCTCTTGAAAAAAAATTATTCTGTATTTCTTTGCAAAATCTCATAGCTTTCATGTTTTTCATTGTTTGACCACCCTTCATCTGAGTTTGTGAGACTTGGTAAGGGAAACATTTATTTGTGCTTTGTATGATTTGAAAATGAGTATTCAATTAAGACAGTAATAGGCCTAAAATACATTGAGCCCTTCTATGGATTAAACACTGAGCTAAATACTTTTTGTATGTTGTTCAAAAGAATTCTCTGATCTGGCTCTCAACAGCCTTTTCTTTAAACAGATAAAAAAAAAAACTGAGGTTAAAGGTGTTAAGTGCTTTTCTCAGGATCATGCAGCCTGGAAGGGCCAGAGCCTGGATCCCAACCAAGATGGTGTCTAACACAAAACAACGTTTCCTGACACTTCAATAAAGTTTCAAAAGTTTCTGCCAGAAACAAAGGCACAGGGGTGTTACTTTTCACTGTGGAAATTTTCTATCTTAACATCTTTATTTCAGTGACTGACCAGCCTCCAAAATCAGCATTGCATGTGGTCCCTCATGTTAATCCTAGAGGCAGGACCTCTCTGAAGCCTCGCGTGGACCAGGGCTGTGTTCCCGTGGTGCGGTGGCAGTGCAGAGGAAAACCTTCAGGGTATAGAAACAGAAGATGTGGGTTCAATCCTGGCTCCACCATCTACTCACAACGTGTCTTTGGCAAAATCACTTCACCACTATGAGTTTTACTGTCCTCATACAGAGGACAAAATAAAACCTGCTCTCAAGAGAGAAGTGAGGAGCATGTAAGTGATAGCAGTTTGTAAACCACAAGCATAATGTATGTCAGAGGGATGACTGGGAAATGTCTGATAAAGAAAAAGCTAGCAGGAGGGGAAGGAGAGGCTGAGATAGGCTAAATGCAGAGGAGAAGAAAAAGGACTTTGGCTTTGAAAACAGAGGGTCCAGGGCTAGAAGCATGAAGGGGCAGGTGTTTCTGGAGTTAGAATGGTTTTCTTTTTTTCCCATTCTATCTAGCACCTATCAGCATGGATTTTGTTTCTTCTGGGATTTTGTTGACTTTCTCTCCTAATAATCTCTTTTCATCACCCGCTACTGGTACTCTGGCAAAAGCCATCATTTCCCACCTAGATTATTTCAGTATCATCCCAACGACGTATTTGGTGTTCCCACATTTCTGGACACCTCCTCCCTCATCCATTCTCTTTACCGCAGCCACAGTGATCTTTTAACAATATAAATTTGATGACCAAACTCATTAGGTTAAAGTCTATGTTCATTTCCTAGGGTGGCTGTAACAAAGCACCACACACCTGGTGGCGTAAAACAATAGAGATGATATTTTTTTCTGGCAGTTCTGGAGGTTATAAGTCCAAAACCAAGGTGCTGGCAGGGTTGGTTCCTTCAGGAGCACTGAGGGAGCCTCTGTTTCAGGCTTCTGTCATAGCTTTGGTGGTTGTGGTTAATCCTTGGTGCTCCTTGGCTTGTAGACGTATCATTTCCACCTCTGCCTCTGTCTTCACATGGCCGTCTTTCCTCTCTCTCTCCTTTGTGTCTGTCTCTGTGTCTTCACATGACAGTCTCCTCTCTGTGTATGTGTTAAAATTCCCCTCATCTCATATATATATACCAGTCATTGGATTAGAATCCACTTGAATCCACTGTGACCGCTTCTTAACTTGATCACATCTGCAAAGACCTTATTGCCAAGCAAGGTCACATTCTGGGGTTCTAGATGAATATGGATTTTGGGGGGACACGACGCAACCCAGCATATGACAGTCCTGGTCCTGTGTGCTTTTCCTCTCTGTCTATTGTCCTTTGGATTTCAGCCCAGCTAGTACTTTTCAGGGTCAAGTCACCCTATTTATGCTCTCATAGGACTATTTTCCCTTCCTTTAATAGCACTTACCATAGTCTGTAATGATTCATTTATTTGCGTGATTAATGTCTGTCTCCTTCGCATCACGCACAGAAATCCTGTTTTCTTTACTTCACCATTGTATCGCCAGAGCTTAGTCGAGCATCTGGCACATGGCAAGTGGTCAATCGATATTGGTGGAGAAAATGAAGTCACACATAGCATAAAGCTGGGGGCGCCTCAAAATCAAAGTCAGAACTGGGTGGTAAGCTGAAGATGGTGACTCTGTAGGGTTCCCTGTCTTACAGAACTCGTGCCCGTGGTTCCCGATGGAGTGGTTGACTAGATTTTGCTCTGGCCGCTTGTTTACCGTAGCTACAAACATGGACCTTGATTTTCTCTCTTTTCCCACATCCAATCCATGGCCAAATTCTAAAGATTTTGCTTCTACAAAAATCTCTCAGCCTTCCAAACTCTCTCTGTGTCTGCCATTACAGAAAGCTTTATCATCTCCTGCCTCAAAAATAGCCTTCTTACACCCATTCTTGTCCCCTTCTAAGTTATTTTTTACACTGTAGGCAGATGAATTTTTTTAAAATGCAAATTCGAATAAGTCACCATATTAGTTTGCTAGGGTTTCAGTAAGAAAGGGCCACAAACTGAAAGGCATAAACAATGAAAATGTATTATCTCACAGTTCTGAAGGTTAGCAGCCCACAGTCAAGGTGCCAGCTGTGAGGTAAGGGTCTGCTCTATGCCTCTCCCCTTGGTGTGTAGGTGGTGGCGTTCCCCTTGTGTCTCTTCACATCCTCTCCCATTATTCATGCATGTTTCTGTGTCCAAATTTCCCCTGTTTATGAGGACACCACCCATGTTGGATTAAAACCTGACCTTATTTTAAGTTGATGATCTCTGTAAAGACCTTCCCTCCGAATAAGGTGATCTGAGGGTTAGGGCTCCAATACATCTTTTTGAGGGGACACAGTTCAACCCACAGCAGTCACTTTCCTGCTGTATAAGCCTCTCCATTACCTGCAGACTACAGGTCAGCTCTTCCTGTGGCGTACTGAGCTTCCCGTGACAGGGCTCCCACTGAGCTCTGTGACCTCATCTCTTGTCTCCCTCTGTTTCTCTCTTGCATCCCATGTTCCAACTATAAGACATATTTTGCTTCTTCTTGCTTTAGGGACTAGTATTTCAACTGCCTGAAATGCTCATTCTCGCTTCTGTCAGCCCCGGTGATAAATCTTTACCCTTCAGGCTCGGATTAGCTATCACATCCTTCCGGAAGCCTGGCCTGCCATTCTTCCACCAATTCTGGATCAGGCTCCCCTCTCGTACACACAATATGGCACTGAATCTTAGTACTTACAACACTGTCTTTCCCATGAGACTGTGAGCTGCCCAAGTATGAGGACAGTGTCTGGTTCTTTGTTACACACCCCCCTTCCCCTCTGGAGCCATGCCTAGAACAAAACAGCCCTTTGATAAATATTTGTAAAATGAAAGAATGCCTGATGGTCACTTCAGAGTCTGAACAGATGTAAGGAAGAAATACAGCGAACCTCAAGTTACTGTCTAAAGAGCAACGCTCCATTTAAGACCCGCCAGGAATGGCAGGGGCCTTCTCTCCTAGATGATGCCTCTTGATTTCTTAGTGCTACAGCTTTTATTTTGTATTTTATTAAAATTTTTAAAATCAAAGTTATTAGGGTAATATTGGTTAATATAATTATATAACTTTCAGGTATACATTATCATTTGACATCTATATATTCTATTGTGTGATTACCACCCAAAGCCCAGTTTCTTTCAGCTACCATATATTTGATCCCATTTACCCACTTCACTCTTCCCCTCTCCCCCCATATTTGACCCCCTTTACCCTGTCTACCTCTCCTTCTTGCCCCGCTCCCTACCCTCTGGTAACCGCTAGTCCATTGTCCATGTCCCTGAGTCTCTGTTTGTTTGTCTTATTCATTTGTTGCTTTTAGGTTTATGTCCCACTTATCAGTGATATCATGTGATTTTCAACTTTTTCTGTCTAGCTTATTTCACTTAATGTGATTATCTCGAGGTCCATCTATGTTGCAAATGAAAATATTTCATCTCTTCTTATGGCTGAGTAATATTCCATTGTATGTATGTACCACAGCTTCTTTAGCCAATCATCTATCTTAGGACACTTCGGTTGCTTCCACGTCCTGGCCACTGTGAATAATAGTGCTTCAACTTTAAAATGACTCATAGGACCTCTGAACTGGAGAATTCTCAGAAATCATGTCATCCAACCCCCTCATTTTAAAGAGCCGGGAAATCGAGCTTGTGGAAAGATTTTTATTATGAGAACAAGGGCTGGAACCCAGGCCTCTCCTCTTCTCCCTGAAGAGGGAAGATGCTCTGCCTGTTAGGGAGATGATACTGCACGAAGTCTAAGAAAATGGTTTCCAGCCCACTTCCTAGGTAAGGGGTCCTGTCCTTATCAAGTGAGTGGTCTAGGGCAAGCTACTAAACCGCCCCTGCAGAGTTGTTGGGAGGACTCAGTGAACTAAAGCAATGTAAAAACACAACACCTGGCAGGTGGGGAGTGCCCCTCCCCCCAAAGTTAGCTATTTATGCTATGAGACAGAGAAAAACATTTTGATGAAGTAAGTAGCCAGTCATGGTTAAATTTTGGACGTCTGCCTGGCCAGCACTTAGGTTAACCAAACATGCGGAGACGGGAGGCTTAGTCATACTGGCCACCCATTCCTTTCTGTACACATAGATAGCCCCCAACTTCACTGGGTTAATTCTGACAATCCCATGTGGGCAACACTTTCCTGATTCATTGCTATCTTATCAAAACACTCAAAGTGATTTTTGACAAGGTTTGATTCATGGACACTTTGGAACTCGCTGTTCTCGGTCGGCGAGCAGGAAGGAAGGCAGGCCTGAGAGGTGTGGACGTGAACGTGGAAGATTGAGTCCCGGTTACATCCTACCACCTCCAGATGGTTTCTCTCCACTGCCGTCTCTCAGTGCCGGAGGAAACCAAGGAGAACGAGGAAGGCGGCACGCATACTCAGTGGTGTCACAGGTCCCCGACACTGTGTCAGATTCCTTTCTCGTTGACCCACTCTGGTCCCGTGCCCCGTCCTGACTCCTCGTTTTAAAAGACAAAGTTATCCAGAGTCACTGAGCTGAGGACATCTGTGTCCCGAGAGGTCTCCCAGCCCATAAAGCTTTACCCTTCCTTCACCAGGCCTTCCTGGGCCTCCTTGTGGTCTGAGAGAACAGGGTATTCTCTCTCCTTGGTGTTCCCGCAGGGAACTCTGCTCTGTGTCTTCTCCAAGGTTAGAAAGCAAAGCACGGCCCAAGGGGGTGAAGAATGCGAGGCCCCCCTGACTTGGTGTTGAGAATATGCCCGGAATCTCCTTGGGTTCATGGTCACGTCTCACAGGTGTGACTCTGCTTCCCCATTACTAGGGGACTAACAATTGAGAAATAATGATGGGTATTTTGGAAGAAGGAGATGTCAATAGAGGTGAACTGGTATTATTTTTTGGTGTGGATGGGACAGATGAGTATGGGGGACAACAGTTTTCAGGCAATGGAAAGGTGTGGTTTGTGGCATGTGGGTGAGGGGTGGCATGGGCACATGCTCCAGTCTAGAGCAGTGATGAAGGTAGATTTAGAGTTTTATCCTGGTTTATGAGGTAGTATCAGTTTCTTTGGGTTCAAGGGATGCTGACATCTGGGGTTCCTTAGCGTTGAATTTTCAGTATGGAGTCAGAACATTGTTTTGCATGGTTTATCCACTGGAGAAGCTCTTAGAATTATTCCAGTTTCAGCTGCAATACTGGTCCAGCAGCTCCCTCTAGTTACGGGCCTCTGTTAGCTGATATAGAGTCATCTGTCCTCCAGGGAGCACCTCTGGCTCCTGGGTCAAAGAGGATGTGGGCCTTGCTCATATGATGCTGAGAATCCCCAAGAATTTCTGTACATTTCAAAAGAGGTGGGAGCACATCCGGGAGAGAGACCAGACTTTCTGTTAATCTATGTTATAGTCCTGAAAGTTACACTTAGATACCCCAGATTAACATGAAAACAACTAGCCAAGTGCTTAACTGAATGGGTTTTTTGCCTTTGTTCCTCCTCCCTCCCTTGCTTACTTTCTCCTTCCTTTCCTCCTTTTCTCTCTCTCTTTTTTTTCTAATTCATACTCTTCTAAAAAGAATGAGATTGTTTGGGATGATAGCTGCAACAAACAAGATAAAATTAAAAAAAAGCTGAGAAACAGGAAGCAAAAAATGTAAGGTGTTAGGAGAACGATGATAAGTGTGAAGTGAGTGCACAAAAATACTAGAAAGTTCTGCTACCTTTGTTAGAAGCTCATTCAATTTCGAGCTGCCTAATAACCAAAGTGAAGAGGGTGAGAAGGTCATTTATATGATCCTCGGTATCTAAGTAATAAAAACAGAGCCGCCATTTGGGAGATGCTCTACCAATTCTGGCTCTGTGTTCTGAGACAAATATCTATTGTGGATTTTTTATGAAGAAGTTATTGTGCAATGCAATAACTTCTCAGCAACATCCTTAGAAGAGACATAGCAAATTCTCCTAAAGGTCCTCAGTGGAGGCCTAGGGGGTCTCCTGCCGAGATCCAGTTTGGTCGAAGTGATCCAAGAGGGCTCGTAATGTAGGCAGGTATGCGCTCTCTGATGGTCTAGCTCACCTCAATGTTAGTCTTTAGGTAGGATGGTGATTTTTCATGTAGAGACACCCCTGATTCTCCTAAAGTGTCATTTAAGCCCGTTGTCACATGGGCTACAGGGGACTAGGCACCCTCTGATATGGCATGCACTTTTTATACACATGTAAAAATTTTGTTTTTTTTTCTTCCGGAGGTGGTAGACATTGTTTTAACCATAATTTTAACCTGGAGCATTCCTTTTGTAGCTCTGTTTTTAAATTTAAAAGTAGTACATACTCACTATAAATTATTTGAATTTAAAAGTAGTACATGCTTATTGTAAATTGTTCAAATAATTCCGATGTTTAGTTAGTAAAAGTAAAAGTTTCCCCTCCCTATCCTGGTAGAATTCCTTTATTTATGCACAAATAAGTGCATACTTATGGCACAAATGAAGCCATGCTATTTGTATTGTTACAACTTCTCCTTATTGAATATTTTATCAGTGCATATAGACAACGCTGACATTAACTGGATATAACTGGAATACTACTATAAATTTATAAATAAAAAAAATATATGTCCATTTAGTGTCTAACTCAACTAAACTATATACCTCAGTGGTCAGTAAACAATGGCTTACTGGCCAAATCAGTTCTGCCACCTGGTTTGGTAATAAAGTTTTTTTATTGGAACACAGCACATTCATTCACATCTGTATTGTATATGACTGTGTTTGTTCTACAGTGGCAGAGCTAAGTAGTTGTGACAGAGACCACATGGCCTGCAAAGCGTTTACTATCTGGACCTTTACAGATAAAGTTTACTAAACCCTGATAAATATTATAGCACTGCTTAACAAATCATTACAAGCCGAAGGCAAATACTTTGTCCAAATAGTTTAATAATTTCTAAATAATTTGTTGATTTAAAGACTTTTACTGAAGTGCGATGCACATAGAGAAAGTTACGAGATATCTGAATGCAAGTTATAAGCTATTTGAATTATCACAAAATGAAAACACTACTGAACTCTTAGCTGCACCTCAGAAACCTCTCCCCTCCATACCCCTTGTTATCACTATCTTCCCCTCCTTCCTCTCTCCTCACTTCTAACACTATAGATTAGGATTTTCTATTTTTGATATTTATATAAATGAAATCATATTACATGCTTTCTTTTATGCCTGATCTCTTTTGTTCAAGATTATATTTCAGAAACTTTAGTAGAGGTTTTTGGGTGTTTTTCCCCCTCTTTTCAGAGATTTTTGCTATGTGTAGCTGTAGCTAGTCCATTTTCATAGCTTTATAGTATTCTCCTGCATTGCTTATCTCAATTTAATTAATGATTTTATTGTTAATAGACATTTGGATTGTTTTCGGTCCTCGCCTCTTCTGACTAGTGCTGCTATAAATACCCTTGTCAATGTCTGGAACACACACACCTCTGTGTCAGGCACGTACCAAGGTCAAAGGGTACGCATACATCCACTTGACAGTGCCAAACCGTGCTTCCAACATGCTTATTGCAATTTATCTCCCATCGATAGCAAATGACTTCTAGTGCTCTCTTCAAAGACAAGTGTGGTTTTATTTTCCACTTCTCCGAGAAGTAATGAGATTGATCCCCTTTTTGTTTGTTTTCTGGCTATTTGCAAATCCTCTTGTGAAGTACTTGTTCAAGTTTTTTGTCCACTTTCCCATTGGATGGCCTGTCCTTTTCTTACTGGTTTGAAGTTTTAAAAATATACATATTATGGATAAAATATATCCATAACCCTGTTGTAGTCATATGCAATACAAATAATTTCTTCTATTCTGTGGTTTGCCTTTTCATTTTTCTCAGTGGTATCTTTTGATGAATAAAAATTCTCAATTTTAATGTGGAGTAATTTATCTTTTCCCCCACTTTTGGTCACTCCATTTTGTATTATATTTAAGAAAAATTTTCCTATTTCAAGGTCATAAAGATATTCTTTTATGACATTTTCTAGAATATATATTGTTTTACTTTTTACAAGTAGGTCTACAAGTATAAATTAATTACTTTGTGTAATGTGAAGTAGGGGTTTTCCTCCTACATAGATATCCAAGTAACCTAGAACCATTTCTCAGAGAGATATCCTCTTATAATTGCTTAGGGTGTGTTTTGGGTGTCTCTATTTATTCCTTTGTTCTATTTGACTATCACTCTAACTTAATGACTGTCGTGTTATAACAAGCCTTGATATCTCGTGGAACAAATTTTCCATCTTGTTCTTTTTAAGCCAGTTTTGGCTTAAATATCAGTAAATACCATGCTTACTAGTAACTTCTGGCTATAGTTTAGGCTGGCCACAGTGTTCCCATAAGTGAACCTCCTCTTACTGGAGCTTGTAGCATAAACAGCTACTGTTGTTTAAATACATCAGATGCTCTTGGTATCAACATAGAAATGTGTTCTCTTCCAGAGTCATTGGCAAGCAAGATGCTGAGTCAGTTTAGCAAATGCATGTTCCTTTCAAATATGGCTTCATCATATTTCTGGGTTAAACGCCAAGTTTAGCCAGTTTCCTGGAAGATGACTCCCTCTGGTGGCCATTTAGATTATAGTGGTGATTCTCCAGGAAAGTATTTTCTATTTGACTTAACACACTGAATTAAGCTTCCAGCTCCCCAGGTTCCTTATAATCCTCTGGGCCGATGTCATGTGATCACAGGTATCGTTCCCATTGAGTATTTGCAGCACAAGCCGAATTTAAGTACACTATGTGCACCAAAAAATAGTGTGTCCTCAAGAAATTGCCAGATGAGCATAGTCACTTCGCAGGTTCAGTTCAGAGCAATTATCCCAAAGGCTTCCCATAATCCTTTTTTTTTGGAAGTTCCAGAATGAAAGCATCATTGATATGTCATCATTGATATGTGACAACCATGTCACACCAATATCCCCCTCTGGGACCTCACTGTAATTCCTTAAATGCCTGCCAGCATAGTATTCCATCCAAATTCATTTTTATTGTAGTCAAAAGAGCAAATTTTATATTTCAACATACTGTGCAGACAACAACAACGTGTCTCCCTCATAGCCAGGTACTTGCTTTAACTAAGGTGTGCTCCTGGTTTACAGACACGTAATGTAGCAGTTGTTAGCTGACAGTCACAGTATGCCCAGCGAGTTTCAAAGGCAAGAACCGTCTCATGGCTGCAGAGAAGCGGTATAAATATAACAGATTAATATAACAATGAAATGTGACTAAAATGATAAGCCCAGCCACTATTATCTAGGCAGGTCATCAAGGAACTCTATTTGATGTAGGCTCCAAATTTTTTGCATAAATACTCAAGAAATTGTTCTATGGCTTTAGTTCAATTCTCCTTCTCAGGAAAAATGAAACCTGGAAAATCTTGTATTGACCATTACTCAGTACCACATATGAGAGAGGCAGCTAAGAATATTAATCTCTTGCACTGAGGTAGTTTTTTAAGAATGACGACCTCCTTTTCTGCCATTTATTTCCACTTGTGATCTCTTTTCAACTGCCCTATTTCTTCCTCTTTTTGCAATTACTACCTGCTTTCCAATTACTACACAGATGGAGCTTCTCTGGGTAGACATTTCTGGTTAAGCTATACTGCCCTCTACTGGCATGTAGCAGAATTAGGCTCTCCAGAGCTGCTGCTTTTGTCCATTTCTAGGAAGGAGTAGAAAGGCAAAGCACGATGGGACTATAGTATCTCTACCAGGAGGGAGTGAACCATCACCTGTGGTCAGTCTAAATTTAGCTCGACTAGGTGAAGTCACTATCCAGCCCACTTTTCCTCTAGGAATATGCACTGTCAAATTTAGAGGACTTTAAATAGAATTCTGAGCAGAAATGTTTCCTGTCTGGATATGCAAATATCCTGGACTCAAATCAACTGGATTCATAAGACATAGAGAAAATATGTGAGGTGAAGATAATTTTTGTGAGGTGATAGGTAGCGTCATCCCTGACTCTCATTCCCACCTCTGCACCTCCCCAAATTCTCAAAGATATATTCCCCTTATGCTATCCTTTATATTCAGAGGAAGCACACATTTGCCTGGTATTAATCTATATTGTACACCAATGCAGAATAGTCCCAGAGGCCTTCTTCATCATCTCCAGGCCACCAACTTCTTTTAAAATTGAGGAATAATTTTCATATAGTAAAATGATTTAAATCTTAAATTATAGCTTTTTACTGATGATTTGTTTGTTTTCCTATTGATGAACATTCAGGTTGTTTTTAGTTTTGGCTTATGAATAAAGCTGCTATACATTTTTTTTTGCACAAGTTGTTTTAAAAAATAGAAATAAGAGAATTGTATATTTTATTTTATTAGAAAATGCAAAATTACTTTCCAAAGCAATTCTATAATTTTACATTCCCATCATCAATATACGAGAGTTTCAGTTGCTCTAAATCTTACCAAAATTTTGTGTTGTCTTCTTAATCATTCTGTGACTTTAATCTACATTTCTCTGACAAGTAATGATATTCAGTATCTTTTCACATGTGGCATTGGCCATTTGAATATCTTCTTCTATAAAATGTTCAAGTTTTCTGCCCACTTTAAAAAACTGAGTTGTATGTTTTTGCTTATTGATTTGTATGAGCTCTTTATATATTCTGAATATGCCCTTTATCAGATATATGCATTGTGAATATATTCTCTTTTCACTTTCTTAAAAGGTCTTTTGATGAGCAGAAGTTTTAAATTTTGACAAACTTCAATTTAATTTTTCTTTTGTTGTTAGCCCTTTGTTTGTTTCCTGACCAAGAAATCTTTGAGCCACTTTGAATTAATTTTTGTGTATGATATGGAGTAAGGGGTCAAGATTTAATTGTTTTTTATGTGCGTATTCGGTTGCTTGAGCGCAATGTAGTACATGGGTCCTCTTTTTCTCATTAAATTGCATGGCACTTTTGCCAAAAATCAAATGATTGTATAAAATTAAGGATTTAATTCTGGGTTCCCTATTCTGTCACATTGATCTATTTATGTGTTCTTATACAAATGCTACATCATCTTAATTAGCATTGTAGTACATCTTGAAATTTGGTAATGTGTGTCCTCTAACTTTGTGATTTTTGTTCAAGATTGTCTTGGCTGTTGTAGGTCATTTTTATTTCCACTTAAATTTTAGAATTGGCTTGTCATTTTTCAAGAACAATAATCAGGCTCTTGTGCCCAGGCTTGGAGTAAAGTGGTTAGAAATGGGGTTCACTCTCCCAAAGCCTATGGGAATCTATAGACTTGTTAGGGGAAGAGAGCACAAAGGAACACAAATTGGAATGACCTCTTGCTTCTTCTCCCTGAAAACATCTGATGCAGGAGGACAATGCAGATATGTGTTTAAAGTTCCAAAGGTTTGGGAACTAGAATGCTATAGCCTATCAAATTATCATTCAAGGGACAGAGCCAAATAACGATGTTTTCCAGATAAGCAAGCACATAGTTTCTCTTCTTCCGTTGCCTTACAAAGAAGTCTTTCCCCACTGCATTGTCATGTGATTTATTAACAGTTTTAAATTCCATGAGCTATAAATGTTTATTGGAACAAATTCAGACATTACAAATGTGTATAAAGAAGTAGACATTCTCTCTCTGTCTCCACTGAACTTCAATTCTTACTCCATTGACTACGCACATATATATTGATATATATTTTTTAAACATAATGAATTCATATTTTTATATTTTGTTCCCTATCTTGAATTTTCTACTTAATAGCTTTTCAAGGAAGTTATAGAGACCCATTTGATTCTTTGAACCTGCTGCATATTGTTAAATTCTGTGTAAATAATCATAATTAATTTCTGCACTCCCCATTGATAGGATTTTAGGTTGTTGCAAATTTTACCTGTTATAAACTGGGATTTATATATATATATATATATATATATATATATATATGTATATATATATATATACATATATATATATGTATATATATATTAAGTATACATTTATGATAATATATCTATAGGTTAGACTTCTAAGGGTGAGGGTTTCTAGAATAAAGTATTAAATCACATATGTTTAGGCATATAGCTTTAAGGATAGATGGAGTAAAGAAAGGTCCCAACCTCCCCGTTGTGATATGAATTATTTTCACATTATAACTCTTGGTTCTTGTTCTTCCTGGTTTTTAGTATTTTTTAATTGTATGGTTAAAAAAATTAGAAGAAATTTAAAAGAAATAAAGTCACAGCAATATAATAAAGGAAGGATAGAAAAAGTTTTTAAAAGAGAAAAATAAGGAATTATAAAAATCCTCCAAATCATATATAATTAGTTAAAATATAACCTTAATTCTTTTCCTCCTCTTCCCTTTCTCCCTCCATTTTTCCCTTTTCAAGTATTTGCAAAGGCATTCAACAGCTACAAATTAAGTAATTGTTTTCAGCAATGTATTTAAATGTGAAAGGTTTTGGAGGCTGTCTTAATAAAAAGAGAGAAATTTGTTTAGGAAATCTTTTTGAGAAAAGAATTAAAGCAGTATTTGAAATATGAGAAGGTGATGAGTCTTTGTAGGAAAGTGAAGGAATAGTGAGGAAGACTATGATGATTTAAGTAGAGGTTGGGCCAACTGGGGGGCTGTCATCAATGGATGCAAGTGCCTGATAACCTTGTCTCACATGGGTTAAAAATGCTAACTTCCAACAGTTTGATTATTCTCCAAGAACCAAGAGAACCTGGATTCCAGTGGAGCAGACTCCAGTGGGTTTGTCAAGACGGTGCTGCCTGGGGTTTCCTCTTGCTCATCAGCTTCCTCAGGCCCTGTTTCAGATCTTTATTTCTCAGGCTGTAGATAAAAGGATTTAGCATGGAGGATACAGCTGTGTGGACAATTGTTACTATATGGTCCTGGACAGTGTAGGTGGAGAGGGGCTGTAAATAGACATAGAAGATGCTTCCATAAAAGAGTGTCACCACAGAGAGATGAGAACCACAGGTAGAGAAGGCTTTGCATTTCCCAGCAGCTGAGGGGATTTTGAGAACTGCTATGAAGATTCGTATGTAAGAGAAAGTAATGAATAGAAAGGGGGTCACCAAAACGATAGGTCCTTCTGTCATTATCACAATTTCATTGAGAAATATGGAGGAGCAGGACAATTTCATCAGAGGGCTGAGATCACAGATAAAGTGATGGATAACATTGGAGTTACAGAAGGTGAGATGATTCAGCAGAAGTGTGTGTAGGAGTGAGTGGAGATGTGTAAATGAGCAGGAGAAGGTCACTAGCAGTATACAGCGGTGATGGCTCATGGTGGTGATGTAGTGCATGGGGTCACAGATGGCCACATAGCGGTCATAGGCCATGACTGTTAGAATGAAGCTGTCAGTGTTGCCAAAAGCATAAATAAAATACATCTGTGTCAGACACTCAGCATATGAGATGGTGTTCTGTGACAGGAAGTTAACTAGCATCCTGGGGACAATGGTTGTTGTTAAGCAAATGTCAATAAAAGACAGGAAACTCAAGAAGAAATACATGGGGGTCTGGAGTTTGGGGTCAGTGCAGATGGCCAAGATGATGAGCAGGTTCCCCGTTATGGTGACCAGGTATATGGTGAGGAAGAGCATAAAGAGTGGCTTCTGGTCCTCAGGCCGGGAGGACAGTCCCAGGAGGATGAACTCAGAGACGCTGCTGGTTAGGTTGACTCTTTCCATTGACTTGTGTCTAGTTATACACAGAAATTTTGTTATTTAGTATGCTCCAATTTAATAACCTAAATCGTGAGAACCCAGCAAGTCTTGGTTTCCTGTTTAATCACAATTAGCCACTATGCAGGGACAGCTTGTCAACCTCGATGTAGTTCTTTCTTCCTGAAATCCATGAGCATCTCAAGAGCCTTAGACTGAAAGCTGGAGGGACAGGTAAGAGATTTCCTTTAGAAACCATCAGAGATTCAAGTTCGTTAGTTCCTATTCTTTGAAAATCAATGTTTCCCTATTTGAGACATGGCAATAAACACACAAATACTTGCCTTAGTTTGTGTTCCAGTTGGGGAGATAGATCAACAAGTGATATAATATCAGGTAGGGGTAAAACTTGACAACAATATAAAACTTGTGAATGATATGAAAGAATGAAGATGAATGAGGAGTAGGAATGGGGGTATTTTAGATAGAAGGGTCACAGGACACTCCATTCCCTATGAAAGCTAATTCAGTTGTGTCATTCTAAAGTTCATCTGAGCATTATCTTGGAAGAAAATAAGAGTTTGCCAAAGTAATCAACGGGTAAATCTAAGAGGAATGTTGAACTCAGTTCAACACAGTGTTGTTTTTATTCCCTCTTCTGGGTGCAGAATTAAAGGTTCCTCCTCCTTGGCTCATGGCATTCTATTATTAGTCTTTGCAAATCTCTCCTTTTTTGTAAATAATTTTTCCTTTCTTTAATCCCCTGTCTTAAATCACATTTGCATAGGATAGGCATTAATTGTTGAATATTCAATTAATGTTTTAAAAATTCATCTTTCATATATGTATCTAAAAATATCTATGAGAAACACGTTAATTTTTAAAATTTATGGGGTTCTTTTCAGTCATATTCAATTACCTGGATGGACATCAAAGCAGTCTCCATTTCTTGCTACTACAAAAAATTCTGCAATGAGAGATCTGGTATAAGCAAAGTGTTTTAAATCAATTTTTTAGAGTCAGCATATTCATCCATACCTTGTGAGTGGATGTATTACATAGGGATTTTCCAACATTTTGGGACATTAGTTATTTATATATCCTTGGTTACCATAAAAATCTCTACAATAAACATACTTTTATCACCAAATTATTTGAAATAATTTCTTTAGGGTTGGCATATTATTTAGCACATTTTGAACAGGCTTATTACACTGAAATTTTCATGCATTTAAAAACATTATATATTACTTTATATGTTTATATATTAGTTTATTTAACATTGAAATATTAATAAATTAATTCATTTAACTACTAAATGCTTTCATTTTATTAACAATTAAATGATTCATTGTACAGCTTGTGACTAGTTAATAAGATTATATTGTATATTTGAAAGATATTGAGAGAGTAAATCTTAAAAGATGCTTATGTTTTAGTTGTAAGTTGCTAAGCATCTTTTTAAAAATTAATTAATTTTTTTTATGGTGACATTGCTTAACGAAATTCAATAAGTTTCAGCTATACACTTTAACAGTAAGTCATATATATATATTTACACTGTGTGTTCACCTCCCATAGTTAGATTTCTTTCTTTAGACCTCAGTTTCCTCACATGTAATACCAGACACAGATATCCACATTCTGATGGGGATCTCGTGAGATAATGCATTTAAAGCACTTAGAAGAGACAAGCATACAACAAACACTTAGGAGAAGCTGGTGATCTTGTCAGTCCCAGTGTCACCTTCCCTGATCTGCTATTCTCAAAATCAGTTAATTCACATGTTTAACATATCATATCCATCACTACCAAATTGTCAGACTAATTTCATGATTCTGCAAGATTTTATATAAGAAATATTTATTTACACATTGAATGATTTGAGTGAATCAGCGATTGAAGTTAATAATAACAACCAGTATTTACTGAAAATTTATTGCATGTAAACTTATGCTAAGCATCTCACTAAGTCCCCTGATAAGGGATTAGGAGGCCTATGATGTTATCAGGAGACTGAGGCTTAGGTGAAGTGGTTTGCTCCAGGTTGCTAAGGAAGTGAGTAGCAACCAGGAGATGAACTCTGAATCTCAAGCTCTTAACCCATATGCTCCACCTCCTCACACGATGGTATATATACTGTCTGTTACGATCATGCATGGGCACTGTTTTCCTCACTGAGACCATTTCCTCACGGACTACTCTTCTATCCCCCTTAGCAGATAAGCTTCTTTCTCCCAGGTTCAGATGTGACCTATTTTTCTGTGTTGTACAGATAGTGGAATTTGAAAACATAAATATTCATGATTAACTGGCCAAAATCAAGTAGAAAAAAATTGCCATGCATGGCTGAAGTGTGTCTGGTGTGTGGCATTGTGGTCCTGCAGTGGACAGTGCCCTGGGCTGAAGACAAAAGATGGGGGTTTGATTTGTCCTCCATCACTTGTCCATAAGCTAATGCCTGATGTTTTGTGAATAGCAAGTAAAATCCCATGTCTGAAAAACAGTTTTTCAAATACGGATTGGTTCAAAAATGAGTCATTTATGAAAGGGCTGCCTGGAGGATGTGGAATACAAAAAAATTAGCGAAGGTATGGGTTAATTAATGAGAATGAGTGTTCCAGGTTGTAGACCTGAGGATCAGCCATGCTGATGACTAGAAAAAAAGGGAAGAAGGTTTTGGATCGAAGAATCAGGAAGAATAGTTCTAAAAGCACAAGGTGAGTGGATTACGCTGGGAATACAATAGCTTTTTTTTTTTTTCTCTACGGATGGGGTTTTGCTTCCACCAAAACATATGATGTATAGATCAATCCGAATGGACTTAAAACTAAAAACCAGGTGGAAGTTTTAGCTGGACGCTATCACTTCTTAATAAGAGAAATATTTGAAACTATTGAAGAGGAAAGTATCAGTACCAAACCAGTTGGCCAGCTTCCAGAAGCTCACCTTCACATCCAGATACTTGTCTTTCCTTGCCAGGTTCTCCAGAAGCTGATCTGTAGCACATCTGCTAATTAGCTCCAAGTCTGCTTCTCAGCTAAAGCTCAGCTCCCTTGTGTTTCTCCCATGAAATTCTGGGCTGATTAACAAGAAAATGAACAGGAAAGGAGGGAGGAACTAATACACTACTCTAAAGGGATAACACGTTTCCCTTCACTGGCTCAAATTCCCCTTTTTTGCCTGCTGGTATCTGGTCCCCAGCCTGTGGCTGCTTTTCCCAGCACCATATCTCAGCAGGCAGAAGTGCCCTGACTCAAGTGGCAAGGACTCTCTTGATTGTGGGAGCCCAGTCAGCTTCTCATGAGTTTGAGCTCTACTCTGCTGGCCTCAGGGGCTCTTGTTAAGGGAGGGAGTTGTGGTGTGACCTCTCAGGGGAGTTTATCCTGTGTTTTCTCTAGGTAGAGAGAAATAATTCCTAGATGGCTAAATGAAAGTCATGGATTGACAGATAAAAAAATGTTAAAGAAATAAAACATAGTTTTGTTAGTGAATAACTATTTTAAAGACAATCTGAGTCCTAGGAATCTACATTTTAAACAATACGTAAGTAAAGACATAAAACATCAAAATATCCCAACTAGAGCACATTAGAAATCATTTTTATTCCAGAGTAGAGTAGAAATATAGAAATTTATCAGAACCCAATTACTGTACTCAAATTAAGCACAAACAGGTAAAATAAGTAGGCTGCATTGCCTTGTTTTTCTTATGATACATTAATTTCACTCTTACAAATGCAATTAAATAATAAGATTATATAATTTTCTATGCTAAGATGATTCATCTTTACTTCATGTTAAATAAATTTCACTATAACATTTTACTATTTCTGATGACTTTCTGTGCACTTTAGAAGATAGAAAAAAGTAAGACATCTGAAAGCTGAAATTTTCTGGAGGTACTATAACTATATAGTCAGTTCAAGAGAATGAAAGTAGCAGTTTGTCCATCTTGCCTCATTTCCCTTTGATTTTTCTTCACCAGCAAACATACACCTTGGTGGATTAAATTCCCTGTTCAATAGTTTTTCCATTTTTAGAGTTCAATCTTAGTATAAAATGGGTAATACTTAAACAGACCAAGTCATCGCCAATCCCCTTCCCATACTGGATAGTTGTGTGTCATCTTCACAGTTAAACTGATTTGAGTTCAATACCCTGGTCTTGTTTTCCTGTGATATAATCTGATTTGCAGCATCTTTCTCCCCTAACTCATCACATTCCCACTGTGCAATTACTGTTTTAAAATGAGTTTTACTTTATTTATTTGTTTAGGCCCTCATTCTAAGTTTCCATTTGTGGTACCTTATTGAATAAATGTCTTACCTGGGCTCAGTCCAAAAATATTATTCAAATTTTTCTCAAAAACATTGGTATTCTAAACCAATCAAAAACAGACTCACAAATGTAGTGGACAATTTGGTGATGAACAGTGGGGAGGGGCGTTGGGGGCTTGGAGAATGGGGTGAAGGGTTAAAGAAGTACTTATTAGTAGTTGATAGTTGGTCATGGGGAGGGGAAGCATGTTAGCATGTTAGCAGAAGGAATCCAGTTAGCGTTAATATGATGCCTAGGTGGAAGTTGAAACTAATGTAAATAAATAAATTTGAAAAAATATTGGTGTTCTGCCCTTGAATTTAAGCTTATGTCCTGCTCCATTGGGTAAGTCTCCGGCTGTGAAATGTATAAGAGATTCTTTTTAAAAATTCCTATAAGCTCAGTCACTATGTCACACTGGGCATGGTATTTGGACCAGGATGCCAATTGAATTCACACGAGACATTGCAGTAATCTGCATAAGCTACTAGTGTTAAGGATGAATCTCTTCTACAACTGGGCTTGTCTTTCCAATGTATCAATAACTATCCTCAGGCCCTTGGACCTTCCTTTATCATCTTATCTTGCTTTACTTGAGCAAATGTCCTTCAAGTCTCCAGACAAGGCAACTAAACTTTTAAAGAATATTCTTCTTTAAGATGTTAATAACTAAAGTCAAGTATTTCATAACAGTCCATAATCTAAAGTAATTAATAGACTCTACTTTTATAATTTGTAATTTTAGCTCTTATATTATTATTCTGCAGGTGACAAAGATATCTCTGAATTGATATGGTATGATTTCCAGGATATGGTGTTAATGTAAAAAGCAATGTGTCAAAGAGTTATTGGTTGCATGCTACTGTTTGTGTAAATATGAAAGAGAAATAAGAAAATATACATGTGTTGGCTCATTTGAACAAAAAGAAACACAGAGAATAAGTCAGAACTAATGACTGGTTTCTTACAAGGGCTGGGTGTGAATATGTGGGAAGAATGGGGAGATGTGTATATCTATTTGTTTTGACCGTTATCGTTTACATGCTCAAAAATAAATAAAAAGGATGGGGAACAAAAAATAAGATAAAAACAAAATAAATGAACTATATTTCAAGTGAATAACATGATTAGACTGAAGGAGATATTAAAATAATTAACCCAAGTAATATCTGCATATAATGTTACAATAAAAAAAAGCTAACTGTGAAAAAATATTAAGCTGCAGTTACTAGTTTTGTCATCCATAGTAATATGGGTTCAGAATTATAAAATTACTTAGTAACATATTCTAGGATTCAGTGAACGAGTAAAAATATTGTTGAAAAGGAGAATGATTTCTCACTGTCAGGAAAAAATGTCACATACATAGAAAAAAAGAAGGCTATGGTATCAAACTGGAATTGGAGGTATCAGTATAAACGTAATATATGTATAAAAAGGTTAAAATTTAAGTATTATACATCAATATTTGTACTATCCTAATGCCCTTTCTTTTCTATTAGTTTATTAGTTGTTTGTTCATACTTCTTGTGTTTCTTTTACATATATTTCCTAGCTGCATCTTCTGAGATGGTCTAGAAGCCTTGTAAGCAATGAACACACCCAATAAAATTTCCCTCTAAATACCATTCTTCTCTAAAAGCAACCCAAGTTACTTAGAAAGATGGCTGATTTCAGGGTCGGAGCCAGGAAATACGAAGATGATCTGAAAAATTTTGCTGAGCCTAAGAGTAAGAAAGTGTTCATTGAATTATGGGGACACAGGAGCCTGCTCAAAGGGGCTCATACTGGCCAAATCTGGAATAATTTGAGCTTCAAAAGAATAATGTAATGGATTATGACTCAGAGACAACATGAGAATTTATAAATTCATAATGATATAAATAAACTGATTAAAGATGGTAGGGAGGGAAGCCCCTCTTACAGAGTACTAGTACATGTAGAATAATTGATGAAATGAAAAAAAAATCACCATTTGGCCTCCACAATTTCAATAATTGTTTTAGGCAAGAATCACCTGATTCTTATTAGGTATGATGTTATATACAGTGGTCGAAATTTTAATGAGAAATAGCATGTTTTTATATAGCCTCAAAATATCCACCCAAATTATATTTATTAATTTCTATAAGATAAAAATGGTAACTTTACAGTAGAGAAACCTGGCAGACACTACTTTAATCAACTAACTGAGGTTAAAATCTCCAGTAATTGGAAAAACTGGTATCAGCCACCTTCCGATAATATGTACTGGGTTCTACCTGCCAAACATCTGTATCCTGAATCTCAGATACCTGCTCGCCTGCGAGATAATAAAGCAAATGTAGTTAAATATTTACTTCGCGGGAATCTGAGTGAAAGGTACATGGACTTTTTTGGGTATAATTTCACCTCTTTTTAAGCCTCTTTAAAAATGATTTCAAATCACAAAGTTAAAAAAAATCTTTTGCTCATCATTATTCAATAAGAAACTAGAACATCCTATAGGTATACTACTAAATTTAAAGTTGGCAACCAGGCAGATAATTATGACATTCCAAAATATTCTCCCTGTAACCCTTGTCAGAGACAGACTATGAACGGCTGAGCCATGGGCAGGACACAGGAAAGTAATTCTATAAAATGCCAGCCCTGATCTTTAAGAGTTATAGTCTCTATGATAAAAATATGATGATGAATGTAGACCAAGAAAGGAAGCATGTCTGTAGAATACAGAAAATACTATTCATGCCAATGTATGCTAGACATTCTCCACATGCCTCTCCAGGTCCATTCTCTAGCCTTCTCCATCCTGTTTTGTCTCAGGAGTCTGACCTTTATGGGCTGCACTGACTTGGCTCCCTGGCCCTTTGGATTTGGCCAACAGAAAGCACAAGCCAGAGATCAAACAGCAGAAGGAGAGAGAGGTTGGGGCATTTACTCGCCTGTTTTCCTCCTTCCCAGAACATGGGTTGACAGCGGCTGTCCACAGTTCCTGGTTAGGGGTCCTCTCTTACACCTACAAGTCTTACCAGGTTCTAATAACCATTCCCTCTCCTTTTACTCCTTTCCCACATTGTTAGCCCTGGGTGCCTCACCATCCCTTAATAGTTTCCCTCAAACTCGCCAAAACCATCTAAACAAGCCATTATTACAACCTCTTTAAAAAAACCTTGTGTCCAAGCTGGAAGGATTCCAAGAAGAAATGCATTGCTGGCATCAGAAACACCAGTCCTCTGGGGCTTCAGTCCTCTCTGGCTCCTGGACATGCAGTTCCCTATAGTGCAGGAAGAAATTGGCCAATTAGCCGATGGTGGTTCCTCCCTGACCTAGAAGCTTGGGGACTTTGTTTCAGTTCTCTCACTGGTAATTAAAATGGTATCTTTTTGCTCATTCTCTGGAGCTGTTTAAGGAACATGAACATCCAGAGATGAGCCGAGGCCACAGATATTTCTTCTTTACGTTTGAGTACTCAGAGTCTCCTGAAGAGACACTGAGGAGTCGGGCAGCAGTCTGGAGCACAAGGTGAGGTCACAAATGACAAGGTCGGTAGAGCTGGGAATCTGCACTTGACAGTGTATTAGCCTGTGTACTTGTGGGTTTGTAGATGAGACTCTGTGTGTGCTTTGTATCTGACTCACAGCCTGACTCTTTTCCTGAGTTAGACCAAATCTGGGCCCTGCTTTAGTGTGTGTAGATTGTTACCAGCCTCCAAGCATGTGATTAGAGACTCCTGACTCATGCCTGCGATCTTAAATATCTGCATCAGAGCCAAGCAATGAGAGTTGAACGTCTGGAGTGAGACTCTTGTCTCAGCGGCTGGAAGAGAAGGGGCTTGACTTCACCAAAGCAACGAGGTCAGAGAGGTCTCGAACTTCTGCTCGGGAGCATGTGCACGTGCGAGCTGTTTGAGGGTGACCCGCTTGTGTGTCAGAGCATGAAGGTGTGTGGTTTGGTTTTGTCTGTGTGTATGTTGCCACGGGCATGGGGTGGTGGTGGTGGTTTAATGTCTGTGCCTGAATAGGCTTAATCGCCCCATTCTGACTGCCTTCCTCTGACAAGGGGATGGGTCAGAAGGGGACAAAGTAATGGAAGTGTGTGTGCTGCTTGATAACTGCTTGTTATCATGAGTGTGTGGCTGGGGGTGTCCATAGATTTGATTCCACGACATCAATTATTTTCTTAAGTGCCGTCCTTCTGGGGCACCATTGGCCGAGAGAGCCAAACTCCAAGCAACTCCCTGTTTGCTGACCGGATCTGCTATCATTTTCATGTATCTGAGTGTGACTGAGTTGCTCAGAGTTTTTCAACCCCTTACTTTCATGATATATCCCAGGCAAAAAAAACAAACAAACAAAGAAAACTCCAGGCATCATGCTGTGTGAAGTTACTGGACACAATCACCGTCGATTAGTGGTGAGACCTCAGGAAAGTTACTGAACTACTTGGCTTCAGTTTTTACATGCACAAAATTACAATAAATAATTATTGTAAAAACAAGTTAGTGCATTTGGGACTTTTTCTGTCAGTTGAAAAGTATATTAGTATGAAGGAATGAAATTATCTAGGCAGGGGACTAAGAAAATTTTGGACAACTCTGGGCTCTCACGGCTCTAAAATAATATATTGTGCTTGGGTCCCCTAACCAACAAAAGTTTCATGTGTAGTGATTAAGAGTATGGGCTCTTATCACACAGATGTATGAGATTGCACCCCATGAAGTAGCTACTACTTGGTAATGTTTAACTTTTAGAAAATGGTAATACATATATATCAATTTATACATATTCTATGTCACATATATTATAAATACAGAAATAGACACGTGTGTGTGTGTGTGTGTGTGTGTGTGTGTGTGTGTGTGTGTGTGTGTGTGTATGTGCACCATTCTGTCCCCTACTGAACTGTTGTGTGCCTGTGGAATTTGTATCATTTAGGATTCTATTTCTTAAAAGCTAAAATATTTAGGTGAAAAAACACAAATTCTCAGTGCAGCTGTGAGGAGGTTTTAAAATCTGGGAATGTAAGACAGGTGGGTGGATTTAATTAGGAAATGTAGGTAAAGTCCTTAGCCTAGTACCCAAATGTTCACCATTATTATGAAATACAGTTTGTGGATTATTGTGATTTGGGAACTATTCTGGCTTTAAATAAGCACCCACTTCTAGAGTGTCCATGAGTTTACAGCTGTAGGTCAGTGGGACCTGGTAGGTTCACAGGAATATAAAAAGCTCCAGGCTCAGTTCTGGAGTCTCAGGGTGCTTTAAAGCAGAAATAATGGATACTAGTTCACTGAGGCTCGTCTACTATTACTGCCACAGTGAGTTATTAGGGTTGGGCTCTGGCCTGATGTACATATATCCCTCTGCACTCATCAAGATCTACACTCACAAAAGGCAGGAACCTTGCCTTGTTCAGTGCAGATTCTCAGTCCTTAGGAGAGCCCCTGATACAGACTTGAAGTTCAACGAGTAATGGCCAAATGAGACAGTGAACGCCCTCTTGCTTCTGTGCAATGAGGTCTTGTTTGCTGCTCTGGGATGTTTTCCTGGAGCCAGATCGGGATAGAGTGAAGATGCATGGAACTATAGGTGTGAGAAATTAACAGGCATGTAATTAAAAAGTCATGATTTTCCCAGAGAAGAATAGTGTGAGATGTATTGGTCCTGGTCATCCTTTTAAGGTTCCTGAGATTCCCAAACTTACTTCACCCCCATGAGGAGGGAGGCCTATGCAAAGCTTCAGGTCACAGCTTCTCCTCTTCTCTGGACTGAGCATTTTCCCAACCACCTCTTTCACACAGGTGCTGACTGAATAAAGACACCGTTTCTGTGTTGTTTCCTTCCCTTCAGTAACACTGCAGCTCCGCAGTGTAATTAGGGATCGCCTCTCCTGAGTCTCCTCCAGGAGATGTCTGAGGTCCCGGGTTACCCACTGAGATGACCTGCCTGGTAAGACACTTATACAACAATGTGAATGTCGAGTTCATCTCCTAGCATATAGGAATTTTAACATTTACCTTTAGTTTAGCCCTTCTACGACCCACAGAAAAATATTGGTAGATTCTCTATCTCTTGTGAAAATTATCAGAAAATCTACCCTTGAGATTAGGTTCCACCACACAATATCTATGTGAAATTCTGTAAGCAATTTTGCTGCTTCTGTTAGTGAATGAAAGAAGACAATAACTTTATTTTTAAAATCTATTTCTGAGACACAAAATAAACATTGATGGATTGAATGGACTTGAAGGCTTATGAAAGCCATTTGCAAACTAAAGGGTTATAGGAATATGAGTTGTGACAGCTATCTGAGCTGGGGATGCTTTCAAACTTGAAATAATAATTTTTAAGGTGCTGGCTCTGTTATCTAACCAAAGAAACAGAGAAACAGTAGGGTCATAGCAGCAGATATTCGAGAAAATTTAAAACACGTGAAAGGATTGTGAGTTCAGCAGTTACTGTGTGGTGTCATGATAGTCCTAATTCTTTCTGAGTATGCCTATAATGAGGCTTTAATAACACCCTTATCCTAGAACTGTTGAAGATTCGATGAAGCAATGATGCAAAAATGTGTTTGTCTGAGATAGTGTTCATTAAATGTCAGGTATTAAAAGTGTGAAAATTAGTATTGGGAAATAGTGATGGTCAACCAGGTAACTGTGAATTCTGATAGACACCTCCCAATCACTGGCATCCCCAGTTCTTAGATCTCAGGTCTCAGGTGTCTTTCTTCCTGTTATTTCTGAGCCAACTTGAAGCACCAGATAAAAACAGAGACATGAAATGAAGTATGCTTTATATCTTGGCAAAAGATGAACTTGCACTAAGACTAGTTGCATCAGATTTACCCCAATGGTAGGATATGAGTTGACAACTTCCTTTGAGAGTGTGAGAGCTCTGATTATTTACCATAAACTATAGGTCAAATCCTTGATCCTTCATGCTGACTACCTTGTAATGTTGTTTTATTAAGTTTCTGAACTTGATCCTGGTTTTACTTGGATACTTATTCTGGCATAAAAGCAATTGTTAATATTTTGTGTGTTTATTTCCTTCAGGAAACTGTTCTTAGATGTTAATGTGTATTGATTTAGAATTCTTTTATTAACTGTGAACATGTGCTCTTGGTATCTTCACACTACAGTGACACAAGATGAAGCCAAGAGAGGCGTGGGTCCCTAAGTCATCAGCTAGAAAGAGGTGGAGCCAGAATCCCTGCACTGCCCTGGCTGCAGATCCATACCATTGGTCAGCCCTCTGTCAGGTGCTCCCCGGAGGGTCAGGACACTGAAGGAAGAGGTCCTGTTTGTTCTCGTAACTCCAATTAGTATCATCATTAGTATCACCTGGTTGATTAAAGGAATAAGAAGAATGCATTATTTGGAAGACAACGTGTTAGCCCCTGAGGGTGTTGCTTGCTTTAGCAGCACTAGCTGATGATATAAGTTCAAGCAGTTATTCTTTTTCTCTAGGAGAATGTAAGAAATCCTACGGTAGTAGCCATAGTCACACTTTCAGAGTCTCTGCTATTCCCTTTACCATTCGTTCCTGCAGAGAGAGGAGCAGCATGAGGATGGAGAACCAGAGCAGCGTGTCCGGATTCCTCCTCCTGGGGCTCCCCATCCCTCCAGAGCATCAGGGCGTGTTCTTCGCCCTGTTCCTGGGCATGTACCTGACCACGGTGCTGGGCAACCTGCTCATCGTCCTGCTCATCAGGCTGGACTCTCGCCTCCACACGCCCATGTACTTCTTCCTCAGCCACTTGGCCTTCACTGATGTGTCCTTTTCATCTGTCACCGTCCCAAAGATGTTGAGGGACATGAACACTAAGGACAAATTCATCCCCTATGCGGGGTGCCTTTTACAGATGTATTTTTACGTAATTTTTGGCTCTCTTGACAGTCTCCTTCTCGGAGTGATGGCATATGACAGGTACGTGGCCATCTGTCACCCTCTGCGCTATACCACCATCATGAGGGAGGGGCTGTGTGTGCTGCTGGTGGCTGGCTCCTGGCTTATTTCCTGTGGCAGTGGCCTCTTGCACACAATCCTCATGGCTCAGGTGTCCTTCTGTGCTGACAATCTCATTCCCCACTTTTTCTGTAGCCTTAACACCCTACTCCAGCTGGCGTGCTCAAATACCTCTGTCAATGAGCTGGCCGTATTGATTGCAGCGGCTGTGGTTGCCGTCATTCCATTGAGTGGCATCCTGTTCTCTTACGGCCGAATTGGAGCCTCTGTCCTGAGAGCCCGCTCTGCCTCAGGGCTCCGCAAAGCCTTGTCCACGTGTGGCTCCCACCTCTCTGTGGTGTCTCTCTTCTACGGAACAATTATCGCACTGTACTTTTCCTCTTCATTAAGCGAATCCAACGACAAAGCCATGATAGCCTCTCTGATGTATACAGCGGTGACCCCCATGTTAAACCCCTTTATTTACAGCCTAAGGAACAAAGACATAAAATTGGCTCTGGGGATTCTTTTCAGAAACAACATCCTAGTCTCCAAGTGAGAATCACCAAACTGTGTTCTTATTTCACCCACTGGCCTTGTCATAGAGGCCTTCTCAAAAAATTATGTGTCTATCACCTATGTTGCTAGCACCCTCCCAAGTGTCCTTCAGGGGCAGTTACGTTATTGAATAGAATCCCTTCATCTTTAATTATATTCGTTGTCCATTTATTTTTTAATCATTCTAACTATGGCATTGCCCACAACACACATTTATCTTATAATCTTCAAAGCACCAAACTACTTACTGGTCAGGTGTGTGATTCACAATTCTAAATGGCTTGAGCTTTGTTTTATGTTCCTGGAGAGCAAGGAGACTTACTGAGGCACAGAACACGCCAACCACCTCTCAAAAAGAAAAAGACGCCAGCTTTATTCATTCCCTTTTGAAAGATAAAACCGGTTTTGCTTTAAGACATAATCACAGATCCAAAAAGTGATGGTATTTTGGATTAAGCTGCACTTTCTCACACCTGGTTTTCTGACCCCAGGTGGTAGCTGGTCAGAATTCTCGGTGCTTTAGTACGTCTCGCTTTGTCTATAATGAAATAAATATTGGTACCTTTAAACAACGCCAGTTTAAGTTTTGTTGAATTTATTATTATTATTATTATTTATGTCTAAGAACCTGGTCTTCCTAGATGGTCTCCCATCCATTTACTAACCACGCCTGATCCTGCTTAGCTTCCGAGATCAGATATCAGGCTTGTTCAGGGTGGATGGTTGTAGATCAAGGACCACAGCTCCACTGGGGCATGAACCCAGGACCTTCTGTGTGTAACCAGATGTGCTAACTGCTACACTATGGAACCACATCAATGGAATGTTGTTTTGACAGGTAAAAAAAAAAAAAAACCCTCTTCAACAATAGGTGATATAGCTTTCAATAATAACTCACAGTTTCTACCCACCAATGTCAATGAGGTATAAATCAGCTCCTTATTTACTCTTTCTTACTATTGTTTTTCAAACCTTAAATTATTTGGTAAAGTTTCCAATGTTTATTTTAATAAAGTCCAGAATGCTTACCTTCTTAATGTAGTAGCTAATTAAAATAAAGTGTTTTTGAGGGCTTGCTAAAACCTAAATAACTTTAATTTGATTGGACCTGTGACAAGAACTTAACAGGGCAGCACACAGTAGTCAACCCAATGATCAAATTTCCCCATTCTAGGAAGACTCTAAATTTTGCCTCTGAGTTGTATTATTGTGGCGAATACAACCTATATCTGCCTAATTTTTGTTGAAAAAAGGATGTTGTCTTGTTCTCACACTGAGTGCTCCCCCTTCTTATAGGGAGAAGCTGAGTGCATGCTTTTGTTGTGCCAATATTGAATAGACCAAACCAAGTATGCTCTCAAAGATTTTTTATTAGCCGGTGGCTGTCCTTGCTAGGAGCAGCCCCGAACAAAAATAATGTCCAGTTATATACAATTCATTGTTTTTCATGTCAGGCAAGTGAGCAGGGTGACACAAGCTAAAATTGGCAGTTAGCATATAAGCTCATTGTTATGTTGTTACAAATTTCATGATTAATGGGAGGCAGTTAAGGGTTCGGGGAACTAGGCCTTTTACTTTAGTTGAACATTACTAAGGTATAGATCTCCTCTGTTTAGTTTTCAGGTTTTTTAATTAACTCTTTCCTTATCACATTTCAGCAGGCTGTCACATTCCTCACTGGTTTTCAGGCACGTATCAAATCTTTGATTTCCCATAAACTGGGGGTAACCGAGGTACCCCTGTTACTTGAGTAGATAATACTATTAATTTAACAGCCTGGACTCTCTGCTTAACTCTTTGTCTTCTAATTATGTCTATCTCTAATTATGGCAGAGTAGATGGCATAAAAACAGCAAGTTTAGAAATAACAAGTCAGTCTAAGCCCTTTCTATTCTGTAGTATAACTTCAGCCAATGAGTCTAAGGACTTTTCTAAGTTATTAATAGACTTTTCTAGGGTCAGCAGATGTTCATTTACTTGATGGCTTAAGGCCTTACGGTTGGAGTTTCCAGTTACTAGGGCGGTTGTTCCTACTGCTGCCGACCCTGCGACTCTGAGCCCCACTAAGAGTGACACTAAGATGGGGGCTCTCTTTCTTCTTGTTCCTTCCCCATGTAACTTGTAAATGTTCCCGTCCCTCTTCTCCAGAATAGAAATGTACTTGTGACATGTACCAACACCCAAAACCCTATTCTATTATTCTAATAGTGTAGATTTATGCAAGGGGTTAACCAGGTGTCGCAGGCAAACCAAGTCCCATTCGGAGCTGCAAGGTAATTGCTGGAGTGACCCTCAACCTTAACAGTATTATTACAATTTCTACAATATTGTGAGTTATTTACAGCATAGCTTGGGGTATGCAAGCAAGTACCTTGCCCCTGTAAATCATCGAGGGTTAACTTTGGGGAAATTCCCCATGGGCAAACAGTAGCATTGGAGCTAGTGATATTCTGAATATTATTACTATTATTTCCTAAAAGGGCTACAGTGCCAAGTCCTACATAATAAAGGGTGGGGGCTGGGTTAAGACAAAGCCAACAATCACCTGTTACATTAGGGTTACTAGAATTAGCAAAAGAATAGACTGCATTTAACATATGTATAAGAGAGGTCTGTGGGGTTGAAAAACTTTGTCCTAGTTTCTGGATTGGTGTGTGGACAGACACACTCTGAGGGGCTCTGGTTGTAGTTACTGGCCCTTTGGGTCTAGCTGGGCTGGGGTTCAGTACAGGATTAGGCCCAATAGGTTGGAGTAAAGTCTTCACTAGTTTCTTCTGTATAGTTATTAAAAACCCTGGTTCTGTACCTGAGACATATAGTCTAAGGCCCCATGTTTTCCCCATTAGCCAGAAAGGATCAGTCTATTGTTTTACAGTTATGATAATTGGGTTACAATTTCCTGGTGTTTGGCATCCAGTCTGAGTTGGGTGGTTAGCGGTTAAGAAAGGGTCTGTAGTTTTCCATGGTGCAACAGTTTCACAGTCCCAACTAGCATAGTAGTACTGGTTTGTCCCAGTGCAGTAGGAACTATCTATCTGAGGGCACATGTATAGTTGCACCTGTTGCAAACCCTTTTGATTCAAGTCTAGTCTGCACCCATATCAGGGACCCTTTAAAAAACTGGCCCCTAATCCTGATGATGGAAGAGTGTTAAAAGTTTTTCCCGGCATATCTCATAAATCTACCCGAAAAGAGGGCTGATACAGGGTAGAGTTACTAGCGATGTTAGTCCCAGTGTCAAAACGGGTTAAGTTCCATCTAAACAAAAAGGGTTGGTGAGGATTAGCAGCGTCACAAACTGCAAGTACAAATATTAAACACGTGAAAGTCTTAACTTGAGGGGATCTCCAGTAGGCGTTGCCTTCCATCTCTGGTCAGGGTCCGGAGGCTGGGCCACTTCGAGTCAGGTATGGTGGATCCAATGACGTCATCCAGCAACCTTGACCGCTGTTGGCATTGTTAAGGTGACAGAAACTGGGCCTTCTCATCGAGGCTCAAGAGCAGCAGGTTGTACTTTCTTTATCCAGACCCAGTCACCTGGTTGATGAGAGTGGGGCTGGGAAGAGAAGTGCTTGGCTTCTCTGGTGGCCAACACCGGGTGATTCACATCCCTACGGGCTAACTGTAAAGCCTGCAAAGACTTAAGCAAGGACAGATTATGTATTTCTATTTCCTTTCTACTTCCTAGTTTGGGCAGTAAAGCGGGTAGACGCCCAAACATTTCATAAAGTGTTATTTCTTTTACATAGGGGGTACATCTAGCACAGAGAAGTGCAAAGGGAAGGAGGCTTACCCAATTTTCACCAGTTTCTAATTTATATTTAGTTAATGTTTCCTTTAAAGTCCTATTCATTCTCTCTACCTGGCCTAAACTTTGAGGTCTATAAGCACAGTGCAATTTCTATTCTATTCCTAGTAATTTTGCCATAATTTGACCAGTTACAGCGATGAACACGGGCCATTGTTGGACCCTAGTATGATGGGCACTAATTTTTTAGCTACTACTTGTGCAGTTTCATGCTTAGTGGGATAAGCCTCAGTCCATCCAGAGTATGTGTCAATAAAAACTAACAGATACTTAATTCCAAAAGTTCCAGGAGTAACTTCTGTAAAATCAAACTCCCAGTGTTCCCCAGGTCTCTTTTCTCCGAGTCTCACTCCTTGTTCTGTGGAAGTCCTTCCTTGGTTTACTTGTGCACATACTGCACACCTATTAGCCACGTCCTTGGCTAAACTTTTTAGTCTTGGAACATAATAATCCCCTTTTAATAGTTCAATCAATTTAGTTATTCCCAGATGAGTGGACTGGTGTGTTAAGTCCACTAAGGTCTTTTCCAAAGCCTGAGGAAGGAGCAGTCTTCTATCAGGGAGCATTCTCTATCTTTGCTCTCCTTCTTTTCCTCCCAGTTTTTCACTTAGTTCTAAGTCGAATGGGGCATACCCAAGCCTTTCTTCAAACGTTGGGGGAAGCGTTAGAGGAAAAATGTCTACAGGCCTCTCTGATCTGCAAAGGAATTCCCTTGTGCCACCTCAGTCTCTGCATTTTGGTGCCCAGGACAATGAATTATGGCAACCCTCTTTGATATCCAAATGGCTTCTAACAGGGCTAAAATCTCTTCCCTGTTTTTATTTTTTATTTTATTTTTTTTTTTGCCCCCTGATGTTAAAAGTCCCCTTTCCTTATAGAAGGCTCCATGTATGTGGGCAGTAGCAAAAACATATTTACTGTCAATATAGATGTTTATAGTCTTGTTTTTTCCCCACCGTAAAGCTTGGGTTAAGGCTATAAGTTCAGCCCTTTGTGCCGATGTCCCATGGCTTAGATCCTGTGCCCATATTACATCCCCGACCGTTACTACGGATGCCCTGGCATACTTTACTCCTTCACATACAAAACTGCTTCCATTGGTAAATAATACCACATCTGGATTAAGCCATGGCTCATCCTTCAAGTTCGGCTGTAGTCCAGTCACCTGCTCAAGGTGCTGACCACAGTCATGTCATGGAGCCTGCAGGTCATCATCCGGGAGCAGCATGTCGGGGTCAGGGCTGCAGTTTTCAAAAACTGGATCTGTGGGGGATTAAGTAACATTACTTGGTACTGAGTAATCCAGGTATTGGAAATCCATCTCTCAGGAGGGCTGCGCAGCATGGCTTCAACTGCATGTGGGGCCGCAATCTGGATATTCTGGCCCAACGTCAATTTCAAGGCTTCTCTGGTCAATATGGCAGTAGTGGCTAGTGCCATCCTCCAGCCACAGGATCTAGTCTCTTTGAGAGATATGCCACTGATCGTTTCCAGGGTCCCAAAGTCTGTGTAAGAACCCCTTTGGCAATCACTCTTACCTCAGACACAAATAGCTGGAATGGTTTTTCTAAGTCTGGCAAAGCCAGGGCTGGGGCCGAAATCAAGGCCTTCTTCAGAGTCTCAAAGGCCTGTTGTTGTTCAGCTTCCCAAGTTAGTTTTTCTCCCTTTCCCGTTGTGCTAGTTTATAGGGTTTGGCCAAGTCCGCAAATCCAGGGATCCAGAGGCAGCAGTAACCTACTGCCCCTAGAAATTTTTGTACTTGTCTTTTGGTCTGCGGGGTAGGAATGCCAAGTATTGCCTGAATTCTACTGGGTGAAAATTTTCATGTTCCTCCCTCCAAATTATATCCTAAGTACATACCCTGGGAAGTGCAAAGCCGGGCCTTTTTAGCAGATATTCTATACCCTTTTCCTTATAATTCTTTTAGTAAGTCCTTAGTTGCCTGGTGACACACTTCCTCAGTTTCAGCAGCTAGTAATAAATCATCTACATATTGCAAGAGTGTAACAGTCAGATGCTGCTGCTTATATTCAACTAAGTCTCTTCCCAAGGCTTCAGCAAATAATGTAGGGGAGTTCTTAAACCCCTGTGGCAATCTAGTCCATGTTAATTGTCCTGAAAACAGCCCATCAGGGTCTTTCCACTCAAAGGCAAAAATAGGTTGACTCATCTTGGCCAAAGGCCAGGTGAAAAAGGCATCTTTCAAGTCCAACACAGTGTACACTTGCTGCGTAGGTGTCTAATGACTTAGCAAGGTAGTCCCACAAACATGACCTTCTGCACGTCATCCCTGTTATTAAATACCTTCTGTGCTATCTCTGTTAGCTTAGATAAATTCTCACCCTCAAATCCTTCTCATTTCTGTAGTTTCTTCCTGGTATCTGGGGCTGACTGACTAACAAAAGCCAAATTAATTGCCCATCTATTGATAGCGTCTTCTGGGTCTATAGGGGTATATAAGTGATAGGATTTTAATAATCTTTTTAAATAGGCAGACGGTGATTCATTCTTTCCCTGCACCACCTCACTTACTTCAGATAAATTAATTGGGCGACGGGCAGCTACTCTCAAGCCCTGCAACAGCAACTGGTGATACCGTTGGAGAGCATCCTTACCTTGAGTGGTGTTGGGGTCCCAGTCGGGATGAGTACTGGGGAACGCATGTTGTATCCGACCAGGATCCATGGTGGGCTGCCCTGTAGGTTCTAATACATGCTTCCTTCCTTCTTCTAAAATTCTACCTTTCTCCTCTGTAATGAACAAAACCTATATCAACTGTTGGCAATCATCCCCGGTGGGCTGATGAGTAAAGAAAATGGTCTCAAGTAGAGAAATTAACCCTTGTGGTTTTTCAGAAAACGGAGGGGTCTGCATTTTCCAATTATACAAATCACTAGTAGTAAAAGGAACATGCAACATCATGGGGGTGGTGTCCCCAGGCGGCATAACCCCTCTCAGGGGTGCCAACACAGGCACCGGTGATGTAGTGGAATCAGGAAGAGGCTGGTATTGCAACCCGGTACGGGTATGCCGGGGACTACTTAATCCTCCATGTGCCTCAAGTCCTGAGACATTCGGACATGGATACAGAGGGGAAATGGCCAGTTCAAGTGGACCCTCTGGCGGGGCCTGTAATACTGGAGGCCTTTGTGGTGGGCTGGTGGGAACCGCCACCATTACTGATGACACAGCGCGTTGGCACATTTTCAAATATTTAGGAACATCTGACACGATGTCAATCCATACATCAATATAAGGGGCTTGGTTTGGTTGGCCTGGATTCCCATATATTATACTTCTTACCCGGAAGGCCATTTGCAAATCAAACAAACCCTCACTCAGCTATCCGACTCCAAAAGTGGGTCAATCTGATTAGCAAAATCGCTGTAAGGCAAAGGATGTTACTGAAGCCCCATATCTTTGTGCTCGCCTTCTAAAATCCTTGAACTGCTTCAGTAAACACTGGATCTGTGTCGGTTTCCCAGATGTTCCCCTCATTATTACACAAAACACAAAACAGAGCAAAAGCGAACACAGACAACCAACCAGACAAGCAGACAAATGAATAAGCACACTCAGCACCAAACCTAGGTGAGGGTCATCGTCACAGCCCCCACTGGACCAGTGATCCTGTGTCACGTCCAACTCACTAGGTACCCTGGGCCCCCTGTCGATACAGTCCTAGAGCATACAGGTGGTTCCCCCTTTGCTGCAGCTGAGAGGAGGGAGGATCCAGGCCTGGGCTGGATAAAATCCCCAAAGGCCTCTCGGAGCACATGAGGTTCCCCTGTTTCAGCCACGGCAACCGAACCACCCACACAACCAACAGATTTCCTTACCCAAAGATGCAGAAAAATCTCGCTGGGGCCTCCAAATGTTGTGGCCAATATTGAATAGACCAAACCAAGTATGCTCTCAAAGGCTGTTTATTAGCTGGCAGCTGTCCTTGCTAGGAGCAGCTCCAAACAAAAATCATGTCCAGCTTTTATACAATTGATTGTTTCTCATGTCATGCAAGCGAGCAGGGTGACACAAACTAAAATTAGCATACAAGCTCATTGTTACATAGTTATAAACTTCATGATTAACGGGAGGCAGTTAAGAGTTCGGGGAACTAACCCTTTTGCTTTAGTTGAGCATTACTAAGGTATAGACCTCTTTTGTTTAGTTTTCAGTTTTTTTAATGAACTCTTTCTTATCACATTTCCTTATCACATGTCACACTTTCACAACTCACACACAGAACAACACTTAGCGGGTGACTATTCTGTGCCAGGTAATTTATAAGTTCTGGGAATACAAAATGGGAAAGGTAACATCCAAACAAACACATGACTGAGGACAGGTGAGGGAGCTTGGGGATATCTGGGGAAAAGCACTCTAAGCATGAAGGTCAGCAACTGGAAACACCCTGAGATGAATTGGCTCCTGGCCAATAAGGGGGCCTCTGGACAGGGCCAAGTGGGGGAGGGATGGAAGGCAATACGTTTAGTGATATCAGGGGACAAAACTGTTGGGGCAGTTATGGTCATTGTAGATGTATTAGCCAATATTCTCCAGAGAAATAGATCCAATAAGCTGTGTGTGTGTGTGTGTGTGTGTGTGTGTGTGTGTGTGTGTGTGCATGTGCATGCGTGTGCATACATGTGTGTGCATGTGAGATTTAATTTAAGGAATTGGCTATATGATTGTGTAACTGTGTAGGCTGGTAAGTCCCAAATCTGCAGGGTCGGCTGGCAAACTGGAAACCCAGAGAAAAGCTGCAGTTTGAAGTGAAAACAATCTGCTGACGGAACTGTCTCTTCTTTGGGGAGGTCAGAGTTCTTCTTAAGGCCTTCAACTGCCTGGATGAGTCCCACCTACATTATGGAGGGCAATCTGCTTTACTCAGAGCCTGTCGATTGCATTGTTAATCCCATTTAAAAATATTGTTATAGAAACATCTAGAATAGTGTTTGACAAACTATCTAGGTACAGAACCCTAACCAATTTGACACATAAAATTAATCATCATAGTAGAGTTTTTGGTGTTCAGTCTGAGTAATTTGAAATCCCATTGGAAGGTATTCAATAAAGGAATAATGTAATCATGTTAATTTTGTTATTTTTCCTTTAAAAAATCCACTGGTTCATCCAATTATGTAAATTTCAGGGGTACAACTCTAATGAGACATGCGTACACTCTATTGTGTGCTTACCACCTGAAGTCTAGTCTCTTCCTGTCACCATGTATTTGACCCCCTTTACTCTATTTGTTCTTCCCCAGCCCCTCCCCTTCTGGTACCACCATTCTGTTGTCTGTATCTATGAGTCTATGTGTTATTTTGTTTGTTCATGTGTTGTTTTTGTTCTATAAGACATGTATGAGTGAAATCATACAGTTCTTTTCTTTCCACCTGACTTATTTCATTTAGCATAATACTCTCAAGATCTATCCATGTTTTGCACAAATGGCAATATTTCACCTCCAGATGTTTTGAGGTGTAAGTGACATACAATAAACTCTGTATATGTAATGTACTTCGAATATATTTAACATAATTTGAATAGCTTTGACATATATACACTCATGAAACTATCACTAAAACTATCAAAATGAAGAAGATACCTCATGCCCATCCTTCTCTCTTGCTTTGCTCCTTCCATCTGTCCCCAGGGGAATCACTGATCTGTTTTCTGTCACATAGATTAGGTTACATCTTCTAAAAGTTTATCTAAATAAAATTATATGGTGTAAATTTTTTATCGCTGTCTTCTTGCACTCAGCATAAGCATTTCGAGATTCACCCATGTTAGAATATGCATCCATACATCTTTCATTCTTTTTATTCATTTGTTCATTTTTTTTTATTGCTGAGTAGTATTCCACTGTATAAACATACACAGCTTTCTTTTCCCCATTCACCTGTTCATGGACATGTGGTATTCTCCCTAGCTGCAAGTTTGATTTTTACTATTCCCGAGAATGTTCGCCATTTTCCTATAATCTATTTTGCGTTAACATTTTTTCTGCACCTTCTACTTGATTGAGTGTTCCCCAAGAGGGGTTTCTGTTTCTGTTACTCACTGCATTGTCTCCAAAGTATATATCACTATCTTATTTTTGAGAGGAACTTAATAATTATTTAAGTGAATGAATAAACAAATGAATTAATTCAACATTAACCAAGCACCTCATGTGAGCCATGGTTGTTCCCTGCTGAAACAATGACAATAGACCTTAACATCTTTTAAGCTTTCATTGTGTGCTCATTTAACCATCTCTCAAACCCACATGAAAAGAATCATTATTATTTCCACTTTAAAGAACCTGAGTCTCAAATCTCGTTGGTGAATTTCTCAGGTATACTCTCTTCATAAGCAGTGAATCCAGAGTTGTTTCTCCCAGAGCATACAGTTTCAATCCCCCTACTCCTTAACAAGGCATGGACCCTATGCTTCAGAACCTCACAGGGGCATAAGGAGACCTGTGCATTAGTAAGGGTGTACTGGAGGTCTAAGACAGGTCTGTGTATGTGCTGCGAAAGCCCGTGAACTGCCTGGGGCATACACAGTGGCACAGAGAGCTGATTTTGTGATGCAGAGGCTGCAAGTGACAGCTTCTGCTCCAGAGACCTGACCTGAAGCCCGAGGTATCAGGAACATGATGGACACCTTCTCCTGTCACTTCAATTGCAGCTCAGGCCCTCGGGACCATAAATGTGCTTCTTCTTAAGGGCCCAGGAGGAAGCAGGGCAATTAGTCTTAGGTGACTACTGGTCTACTCAGGGATTTGGGGCTGTTTTCCTCTGGGTTTTTTTCCCGATGGGTAAAAAGAGGTTGTCTACTCATTGTTTTGTAGCTGGTGAACAGATATGAAAGTCTGTAAAAGTCCTCAGTCCACTGAGGTTTGCTCTCCTTCCTTTAATCCTGGGTCTTCTGCACAGAAAGTGAAGATTCAGGTAACAACATGAAGCTGAAGGTATTTGAACTCACAGCACTGGTATAGGTCAGCAGTGGCTCAGAAATGTCCATAGTCATGTGTGTGTGCATGTGAAAATGTGCATGTGTGTGTGTGCACTCCATTGATTTACACACTGAGTTCTCTCACTAGAATTTATAAGTCAGGGATGGCTGGAAATTTTCTCTCAGAAAGTGTGCACTTCTTTTCCTTGAGTTTGTTGTCTGTGCGCTGTACATCACCTATGATTTGAATATGTATGACCGCTTACGACTTCAATGCATGCTGTAGAGGGTGCGTGATAGTTCTGCGTGTGCAGGTGTGAGGTGCATGTGACACTGTATTTTGTTTATGAGTTTGTGAGTTTTGCATAGATTTGTGTGAAGATGACTCATATCCTGACTGCATTTATATTTGATATAAGCTAGAGAAGTCTATCAAATTCCCTTTGGCCAGTGTGTGTCTGCCACAGTGACTGCTTTTGTGTGTAACGAACTAACACCCTGACTTCCTTTACTCACAAGATATGTAGAAGAGACTTAAAATCAAGCTACAAAATACGTGTGTGTGTGTGTGTGTGTGTGTGTAATATTCTCATATTCTGACTCTTTACATGCTAAAGAGCAGAATCCACACAGGCAGCTCCACAAAAAAAAAAAAAAAAAGAAAAAGAAAAAAAGAAAAAAGATTCTTTTTAAAAAGAATTGGGGGCCATTTTTCAGTGATTTCGATAATACAAGAGGGTCCCTAGAAGCCCAATATTTCTGAAACTCTTCTTCAATTTTATTGACATAGTTTAGAGACTAAATGCTCACTCCTGGCGTCCCATATGCCTACACTTGAATCTTTGTCTTTTTCACACTGGACAGCTTTGTGGTCTTGGGTTTCACTTGGAATGCCCAGCAGCCTCCAAGTCAAATAGAAAGAAACAGCAATAACCACTGTAGATCTTGTCTGTTAGGTGCTTAAACATCAGGACGTTGTGAGCACTTAATAAACTGTAGCATCATGGAGACCAGGAACCTGACTCTCCATTTCCTGACTGCTTAGGAGACAATATCTGGTACAATGACAGGAAAATTAGGTCTATGCAAACCTCCAGGTCACAGCTTCTCCTCTTCTCTGGACTGAGCATTTTCCAAGCCACCTCTTTCACACAGGTGCTGACTGAATAAAGACGCCATTTCTGTGCTGTTTCCTTCCCTTCAGTAACACTGCAGCTCCGCAGTGTAATTAGGGATCGTCTCTCCTGAGTCTCCTCCAGAAGATGTCTGAGGTCCCGGGTTACCAACTGGGATAACCTACCCGGTCAGACACTTACACGACAAAGTGAATTTTGAGTTCCTCTCTGAAGCACATGAAAATTTTAACATTTACCTTTAGTTCATTCCCTCTATCACTCATGGAAAGAAATGGGCAGATTCTCTCTCTCTTGTGAAAATTAGCAGAAAATCTATCATTGCGATTAGGTTCTACCACATAATATCTATGTGAAGTCCCGTAAGCAATTTCACAGCTTCTCCTAGTAAATGAAAGAAAAATATCAATATTTTTTCTCCTTCTCAGACTCAAATTAAACATTAATGAATTGAATGAACTCGAAAGGTTTATGAAAGCCATTTGAAAACTCAAGGGCTATAGGACTATGGGTGGTGACAGCTACGTGAGCAAAGTGATGCTTTCAAATCCTGAAATAATATTTCTTAAGATGTTGGTGCTGTTGTCTAATTAAAGAAAGGGGAAACAGTAGGGTTGTAAGAGCAGAGGTTCTAGTAAATTTAGAAAATGTGAAAAAGTGAGAGTTTGTGAGTATAGCAGTTACTGTGTAACGTCATGATAGTTCTCATTCCTTCTGAGTATGTCCATACCAAGCTTTAATAACACCCTTATATTAGGACTGTTGAAGAATCCATAAGGCAATGATGCAAAATGTGTTTGTGTGACATGGTGTTCATTAATTGTCAAATATTACAAGTGTGAAGATCAGTATTGGGAAATAATGATGACCAACCAGGGAACTGTGAATTCTAATAGACACCTCACATCCTTTGGCATCCCTTGTTCTCAGATCTCAGGTCTCAGGTGTCTTTCTTTCTACTATTTCTGAGCCAACTTGATTCACCAGATAAACAGAGACACAAAATGAAGTACATTTTATATCTTTGCAAATGATGAACTTGAACTAAGGCAAGTTTCATCAGATTTATCCCAATGATAAGATCTGAGCTTGGCAACTTCCCTTGTGAGAGCCAGATGAGTTAGCATAGAATATAGGTCAAAACCTTGGTCCTTCATGCTGACCATCTCTCGTAATGTTGTGTTATTAAATTTCTGAACTTGATCTTAGTTTTACTTGGATACTTACCCTGGCAAAAAGCAATTGGTAATATTTTGTGTGTTTATTCAGGATACTCTTCTTAGATATTAACAAGTATTGAATTAGAATCCTCTTATTAACTGTGAACATGTGTTCTTGGTATCTTCACACTACAGTGACACAAGTTGAAGACAAGAGATGCGTGGCTCCCTAAGTCATCAGCTAAGAAAAGGTGAAGCCAGAATCCCTGCACTGCCCTGGCTGCAGATCCATACCTTTGGTCAGCCCTCTGTCAAGTGTTCCCCATTGGTCAGCACGTTGTGGGAGAGGTTCTGTGAGTACCATTTGTCCTCATCACTCTGATTAGTATCATAATGCCAGAACCTGGTTGATTAAAATAATAAAAAGAATGTATTATTTGGAAGACAGTGTGTTAGCCCCTGAGGGTGTTGCTTTCTTTAGCAGCACTAGCTGATGATATAAGTTCAAGTAGTTATTCTTTTTCTCCAGGAGGATGTAAGAAATCCTACTGTGGTGGCCATAGTCACACTTGCAGAGGCTCTGCTATTTCCTTTACCATTGGTTCCTGCAGACAGAAAAGCAGCATGAGGATGGAGAACCAGAGCAGCGTGTCCGGATTCCTCCTCCTGGGGCTCCCCATCCCTCCAGAGCATCAGGGCGTGTTCTTCGCCCTGTTCCTGGGCATGTACCTGACCACGGTGCTGGGCAACCTGCTCATCATCCTGCTCATCAGGCTGGACTCTCGCCTCCACACGCCCATGTACTTCTTCCTCAGTCACTTGGCCTTCACTGATGTGTCCTTTTCATCTGTCACCGTCCCAAAGATGTTGAGGGACATGTACATGAAGGACAAATTCATCCCCTATACAGATTGTGTAACACAGATATATTTTTTCATATTTTTTGGTTGTACTGATAACCTTCTTCTTACAGTGATGGCATATGACAGGTACGTGGCCATCTGTCACCCTCTGTGCTATACCATCATCATGAGAGAGGGGCTGTGTGTGTTGCTGGTGGCTGGCTCCTGGCTTGTCTCCTTTGGCAATGCCCTCTTGCACACCCTCCTCCTGGCCCAGCTGTCCTTCTGTACTGAAAATATCATTCCCCATTTCTTCTGTGACCTTCCCGTCCTCCTCAAGCTGTCCTGCTCAAACACCTCTGTCAATGAGATGGTCATATTCGCCATAGTGTCCCTGTTTGGCATTATTCCATTGAGTGGTATCTTGGTTTCTTATGGCCGTATTGGGGTGTCTATCCTGAGAGTCCCCTTTACCACAGGGCTCCGCAAAGCCTTGTCCACATGTGGCTCCCACCTCTCTGTGGTGTCTCTCTTCTATGGAACAATGATCACACTGTACTTTTCCTCTTCAGTAAGAGATTCCAGTGACAAAGCCATGATAGCCTCTCTGATGTATACAGCAGTGACCCCCATGTTAAACCCCTTTATTTACAGCCTAAGGAACAGAGACATAAAATTGGCTCTGGGGATTCTTTTCAGAAACAACATCCCAGTCACCAAGTGAGAATCACCTAACCGTGTTCTAATTTCACCCACTGCCCTGTCATCGAAGCCTTCTCAAATAAAAATTATGTGTATCACCTATGTCACTAGCACTATCCCACATGTCCTTCAGGGGCAGCTATGTTAATGGATCTAATCCCTTCCACGTTAGTCATATCCATTGTCCATTTATTTTTTAATATCCTACATATGGCATTGCCCACAACACATGTTTATCTTGTAGTCTTCAAAGCACCAAACTACTTATCATTCAGGAGTGTGATTCATAATTCTAAATGGCTTGAGCTTTGCTTTATCTTCCTAAAGAGAGAGGAGACTTGCTAAGACTCAGAACACACCTACCACCTCTCAGAAGCAAAACGACAGCATTTTTTTTAAAAGATAAAATGGTTTTGCTTTAAGACATAATTAGAGGTATGAAATGTGACAATGTTTTGGATTAAGCTGGACCTTCTCACATCCAATTTCCCAACCCCTGGGTGATAGCTGATCAGAATTCTCAATGTGCTATAGCATGTCTCACTTTGTCTATAATAAAATGAAGAATTGTACTCTTAAGCAGAGTCAGTATATGTTTTATATAATATTGTTTTGGTAGGAAATTAAAAACCCTCCTCACCAATAGGTGATATAACTTTTAGTTATAACTCACAGTTTCTACCTGTTAAGGTAATGTGACATAAATCAGCTCCTCATTTCTTCTTTTTTACCTATTGTTTTCCAAGGCTACACATATTCAGTAAAATTTCCTTCTTATTGTAGTAGCTAGTTAATAAAGTGCTTTTGAGGGCAGCTAAAACCTAATTGAACTTTGATTTGATTGGACCTGTGACAAGGACTTAACAAGGGAGTGCACAGCGTCAGTCCAATCATCAAATTTCTTCATTCCAGGAAGACTCTACGTTTTGCCTGTGAGTTGTATTATTTTAGTGAATACAACCTGTATCTGCCTAATTTTAGTTAAAAAATGGAGTGTTGTCTTGTCCCACACTGAGTGCTCCCAGTTCTCATAGGAAGAGGCTGAGTGCATGTCTTCACATCTCACACACAGAACACTGAGTGTGTGAATATTACATGCCAGGAAATTTCTAAGTTCTGGGAATACAAAATGGGAAAGGTAAGATCCAATCAAAACAAGAATGAGGACAGGTTAAGGGGCATGTGGGTATCTGGGGAAAAGTGCTCCAAGCTTGAAGATCAGCAACTAGCAATACCCTAAGTTGAGATGGCCACTGGCCTATTAAAAAGGCTTCTGGACAGGGCCAAATGGGGGACGAATGGAAGGCAATAAGTTTAGAGATATCATTGGACAAATTTGATGGGGCAGTTATGGTCATTGTAGATATATTAGCCAATGTTCTCCAGAGAAATAGAACCAATCAGCCGTGTATGTGTGTGTGTGTGTGTGTGTGTGTGTGTGTGTGTGTGTGTGTGATGTGTGTTTGCATATGTAGGCATGTGTAGAAAGAAAAATGTGGTTTAAGGAATTGGCTATACAATTGTGTAACTGTGTAGGCTAGTAAATCTCAAATCTGCAGGGTTAGCTGGCAAACTGGAAACCCAGTTAAAAGCTGTTGTTTGAAGTGAAAGCAGTCTGCTGATGGAACTGTCTCCGCTTTGGGGGAGGTCAGAGTTCTTCTTAGGGCCTTCAACTGCTTGGATGATTCCCATGTACATTATGGAGGGCTGTGCTTTACTCAGAGCCTGTCGATTGCATTGTTAATCTCATTCAAAGATATGCCATCATACAAACATCTAGAATACTGTTTGACAAAGTATCTGGGTCCGGTAGCCTAGCTAATTAGACACATACAATTAACACCATCATAGTAGAGATTTTGGTTTTCGGTCTGTGTAATATGGGAACCAGTTGGAAAGTATTCAATAAAGGAATAACATAACATACTTAATTTTGTTATGTTTTTTAAAAAAACACCCATATTTTTTAATAGAATGTATTGGGGTTACACTGGTTCATCACATTATATAAATTTCAGGGTATACTCTGTTGTGTGCTTACCACCTGAAGTGCAGTTTCTTCCTGTCACCATGTATTTGACCCCCTTTACCCTATTTGTCCTCCCCCAACTCCATCCCCTCTGGTAAGCGCCATTCTGTTGTCTGTATCTATGATTCTATGTGTTTGTTTGTTTGTTCATGTGTTGATTTTGTTTTAGAAGCCACATATGAGTGAAATCATACAGTTCTTTTCCTTTTCATTTAGCATAATACTCTCAAAATCTAACCATCTTTTGCACAAATGTCAATATTTTATCTCCAGATTTTTTGAGGTGCAAGTGACATACAATAAACTTTATATGTCTAATGTGCACAATTTGAGTAATTATGACATGTATATACCCATGAATCTATCACTAGAAGCTGTCAAGATTAGGAACTTTCCTCATGCCCACCCTCCTGCCCTTTCTTTCCTCCTTCCATCTGACCCAGGGGGATCCCTCATCTGTTTTCTGTTACATAGATTAGATTGCATCTTCTAGAAGTTTATTTTCCCCAGAGCATACGGTTAATCCCCTACTCCTCAGGAAGGCAGGATCCTTGTAATTCAGAACCTCACAGAGGCATGGGGACACCTGTGCATTCGTAAGGGTGTAATGCAGAACTAAAACAGGTCTGTGTATGTGCTGCGGAAGCCTGTGCACTGCCCGGGTCATACGCAGCGGTACAGATATGCTGAATTTGTGATGCAGAGGCTGCAGGTGACTGGGGAACCTCCTGCTTCCCATCCGGAGACCTGACCTGAAGCCCGAGGTGTCAGGAACATCATGGATACTTTCTCCTATGACTCTAGTTGCAGCTCTGGCCCTCTGGACCCTACACACGCTCTTTCTCAAGGGGCCTGGAAGAAGCGGAGCAATTAGCCTGAGGTGACTATGGCTCCACTAAGGGATTTGGGGCTGTTTTCCTCTGGGGTTCTTTTTGATGGGTAAAAAGAGGTTGTCTGCCCATTGTTTTGAATCTAGTGTACAGATATGAAATCCTGTAAAAGTCCTCAGTCCACAGATGTTTGCTTTCCTTCCTTTAATCCTGAGTCTTCTGCACAGAAAGTGAAGATACAGGTAACATGATGAAGCTGAAGGTATCTGATATTACAGCACTGGTGTAGATCAGCTGGGGCCCAGAAATATCCTTAGTCATGTGTGTGCTCATGTGCAAATGTGTGTGTGTGTGTGTGTGTGTGTGTGCACCCCACTGATTCACACACCGAGTTCTCTCACCTGGAAATTTCCTCTTAGAAGTGTGCACTTCCTTTCTTTGAGTTTGTTGTCTGTGTGCTGTGCATCACCTGCGATTTGAATATGTGTGACCGCTTACAACTTCAGTGCATGTGGTAGAGGGTGGGTGATACTTCTGCGTGTGCAGCTGTGAGGTGCATGTGACATTGTATTTTGTTTGTGAGTTTTGCATCGATTTGTGTGAAGGTGACTCATACCCTGAATGCATTTATCTACCTTGATATAATCTAGAGAAGGCAATCAAATTCCCTTTGACAAGTGTGTATCTGCCTCAGTGACTGCTTTTGTGTGTATCAAACTCACACCTTGATTTCCTTTACTCAGATGTGTAAGAAAGAGATTTAAAATCAAGTAACAAATGTGTGTGTGTGTATGTGTGTGTGTGTGTGTGTGTGTATGTGTTTAATATTCTCATATTCTGACTCTACTTCTAGAGATCAGGCAGCTCCAAAAGAAAAAAAAGAAAAGAAAAGACCCTTTTGAAGAAGAATAGGGGGGCATTTTTCAGTGATTTCAATAATATAAGAGGGTTCCTAGAAGTCCAATATTTCTAACACTCTTCTTCAATTTTATTGACATAGTTTAGAAACTAAATGCTCACTCGGATCTTATTCTTTTTCACACTGGATAGCTTTGTGGCCTTGGGTTTCACACGAATGCCCAGCATCCTCCATGTCAAATGGAAAGAAACAGTGATAACCACTGTAGATCTTGTCTGTTAGATGCTTAAACACCAGGACGTTGTGAGCACTTAGTAAACTGTAGCATCGTGGAGACCAGGAACCTGTCTCTCCATTTCCTGACTGCTTAGGAGGGAATATCTGGTACAAAGACAGGAAAATTAGGCCTATGCAAACCTCCAGGTCACAGCTTCTCCTCTTCTCTGGACTGAGCATTTTCTCAGCCACCTCTTTCACACGGGTGCTGACTGAATGAAGACACTGTTTCTGTGTTGTTTCCTTCCCTTCAGTAACACTGCAGCTCCGCAGTGTTATTAGGGATCGTCTCTCCTGAGTCTCCTCCAGAGAAGTCTGAGGTCCCTGGTTACCAACTAAGATGACCTATCTGGTTGTATACTTACACAACAATGTCAAGTTCCTCACTTAAGCACATGGGTATTTTAACATTTAACTTTAGTTCAGCCCCTCTACCACCCATGGAAAGAAATGGATAGATTCTCTCTCTCTCTTGGGAAAATTATCAGAAAAATCTACCTTTAAGATTAGATTCCACCACACAATACCTATGTGAGGTCCCATAAGCAATTTCACTGCTTCTGTTAGTAAATGAAAACAAAAAAT